>APFE030218156.1:32402-39415 GCA_000404065.3 Pinus taeda | reverse complement strand
CCTAGAGACCTAAAACAATTAGGAGTGTAACTCCTCATTATGATCAAAACAACCTTATCTAAACATTTAAGACATTATTTGACACCTAAAACTCCATGATGTCGAACTTGATGAAGCCCATAACCTTCCACCTATCCCTTGATGACTCATCCATTTGTTGTTCCTAGAAACTAGGAAAATGTCCCTTGCTCTGTTCTGGCTGAAACATAGGTCTTGGGACAGAGCTCATAACTTCTGATAAAAAATATATTTGGACAAACTGAATGAGGTGTCTGTGAACCAATCCGTGCTGAACAAAAACCTCTCTTGGTTTCTTGAAACAACTTTCGTACCGCTCACAATATGTCTTTGAAAAACAAGTGTTAAACAGGAGATGAAAAACTGCACCTACAGCAAATTTGTAGCGCAAGTTCAACCATAAATTACTCCCACCTCAGAATGAATTTGAAGAAATTGAAAGATTTTTTTGTAGTATAGCATGTTAGGAAGAAAAACCTCTTTCAGTTTGAAAAATGGAGTTCTCAGCTGTTCAGGAAAGCTTCTGTAAGTTGACTAGTAAAGATAGTTTTTCTCTGATAAAACAGGCTGCTACAGGGGTTTCGTAGCGCACTGCAAAAACACTGTGTAATTACAAAATCGAAATTTTACATTTGTAGCTGGCTCAAAAATAAAGTCTTCAGGCAAATTCCTTGTGATGCTTCTTCCATATCCTTGTCTACAGATATTTTTGAGCCATTCAAACGTGAGGATTTATATTTAGGACAATACCAAGTATTGGAGATCTATCAAACAAATGAAGCAACATCTAGAAACCTAAGTCTCCTTGAGCGCTGATTTTCAAGACAGTAGAAGCATAATCACACCAATCATCGGTAGTTGCAACATTTTGCAAAGTTTTACTAAATCTGGCTTTATTCTGTTATGAAGACTTTGTTCTGCCACATGTAAAGCATTTCCATCCTCAGTTTCTGTATTTCCGCTAATAAAACCTTCAGGATTTGTGTTGTCATAGGCAGCACCAGAACCACTCAACTCTTGACCATGTGAGGTGGGAGCTGATAAGAAACCATGAGGTAAAGAAATACCATGTTCCTTGATTATGAAAGCATCTTCTGCTGCTGATAATGAACGTTTATATCCTCCATCAAGTGTTTCCCTGTATGATTTACCATTGATGGTCTCACAGTCAGACCCTGCAACTTCAGTATCAGCATCACAGGAACCAGAGCACGGACTAGGATGTTTCCCATAGAGCATATATGTGATTGATTTCTTAAACATGGGATGGGAAAACTTTCCACAATCATCTTTTACAGATTCATTGGATGTTTGTTTCGCACCATCTGCATTCAAGTGAATGTTGTTTTCAGTTATTTCCTTTTCACTAGCCAATGACTTTTTTGCATCCTTAAGCCAGGAGGATATTGAGATTGGATCAAGTGTTCCACATAAACGTCTTTCAAAATTCCTGTTCATAATACAAAACTGCCTGTCTGTGTTAAAATCATCACCTACAACAGTTTCGTAGCACGCTACGAAACTGCTGTGTAATCACCAAAACACAGTTTTAATGCCAATTCAACTCTCTTGATCTTTCCTTTGGAATCTTTTCAGTGATAACAAGTGGGAGGGTTGCGCAGATTTTTTTGTGACAAGAGCGAAGCTCTGAATCGAGGCGACCAAGGGCTGAATCTCAGTGGATCGTGGCAGCAAGGCCACTCTGCCACTTACAATACCTCATCGCAAATTTAAGTCATCTGAAAAGGATTCTTCTGAACGACCGTTTGGAATTGAACTTCAAAGCTACCCCGACCGAGATGCTTCACGGTCGCGGTTTGCAAATGACACGGGCCCCTGGGGGCGACAAAGCGATGCCCCTACTACTTGTCGAGATACAATCGAAGAGTGACATGCATCGCTTCAAGCATGGATTCTGACTTAGAGGCGTTCAGTCATAATCTGACACATGGTAGCTTCGCACCACTGGCTTTTCAACCAAGCACGATGACCAATTGTGTGAATCAACGGTTCCTCTCATACTAAGTTGAATTACTATTGTGGTGTGGTTCATGAGTAGGGTAAAACTAACCTATCTCACGATGGTCTAAATCTAGCTCACATTCCCTATTGGTGGGTGAACAATTTAACTCTTGGTGAATTTTGCTTCACAATGATAGGAAGAGCCGACATCGAAGGATCAAAAAGCAATGTCGCTATGAACGCTTGGCTGCCACAAGCCAGTTATCCCTGTGGTAACTTTTCTGACACCTCTAGCTTCAAATTCTGAAAATCTAAAGGATCAATAGGCCATGCTTTCATGGTTTGTATTCGTACTGAAAATCAAAATCAAATGAGCTTTTACCCTTTTGTTACACATGAGATTTCTGTTCTTGTTGAGCTCATCTTAGGACACCTGTGTTATCTTTTAACAGATGTGCCGCCCTAGACAAAATCCCCACCTGACAATGTCTTCCGCCCGGATCGACCCGCCGAAACGTGCCTTAAGGCCAAAAACAGGGGCAATGCCCCATCTTCGCCCCACGGAATAAGTAAAATAACATTAAAAGTAGTGCTATTTCACTTGCGCCAAAAACGGCTCCCACTTATTCTACACCTCTCAAGTCATTTCACAAAGTCGGACTAGAGTCAAGCTCAACAGGGTCTTCTTTCCCCGCTGATTCTGCGAAGCCCATTCCCTTGGTTGTGGTTTCACTAGATAGTAGATAGGGATAGTGGGAATATTTTTAATCCATTCATGCACATCACTAATTATATGACGAGGCATTTGGCTACCTTAAAAGAGTCATAGTTACTCCCGCCGTTTACCCGCGCTTGGTTGAATTTCTTCACTTTGACATTCAGAGCACTGGGTAGAAATCACATTGCGTCAGCATCCGCAGGGACCATCACAATGCTTTTTTTTAATTAAACAGTCGGATTCCCCTTGTCTGTACCAGTTCTGAGTCGATTGTTCGATGCCAAGGGAAAAGCCCCCGGCAGGGGGCATTCTACGCCCATATCTCAATCGACACGCGACTGCTCGCCCTCACTGCGAGAGCTGCTCGGGCAGACTGCCAATAGCTCACGAGTTGATGGCGCAG
Source organism: Pinus taeda (assembly GCA_000404065.3). Lineage (NCBI taxonomy): Eukaryota > Viridiplantae > Streptophyta > Pinopsida > Pinales > Pinaceae > Pinus > Pinus taeda. Next base: position 36,314 of record APFE030218156.1, on the reverse strand, counting down.
ACCCCTAGGCCCAACCCTCAGAGCCAATCCTTTTCTCAAAGTTACAGATCCATTTTGCTGACTTCCCTTACCTACATTTTTCTATTGAACAAAGGTTGTTCACCTTGGATATCTGATGCGGTTATGAGTACGACCGGGCATGAACGGTACTCGGTACTCTAGATTTTCAAGGGCCACGGAAGGCGCACCAGACACCGCAAGACGTGCGGTGCTCTTCCAGCTACTGGACCTTATCTCCGGGTGAACCGATTCCAGGGTGGGCAAGCTGTTAAAAAGAAAAGATAACTCTTCCCGGGGCCCTCGACGACGTCTCCATATTTCCTAACGTTGTCGCCCGCTGCCATGTCCCGGTTCGGGAATATTAACCCGATTCCATTTCGATGCTCGTGCAGAGTGCACCCTTGATACAAGGCTTCCCCATCTCTTAGGATCGACTAACCCATGTCCAAGTGTTGTTCACATGGAACCTTTCCCCACTTCAGTCTTCAAAGTTCTCATTTGAATATTTGCTACTACCACCAAGGTTTGCACCGGGGCCCAATCCACCCAAGCTCACGCCTGAGGTTTCTCAACAACCCCCACCTCCTCCTACTCATTAGAGCCAGGCAATTGCTCCAACGATCAAGTATAGGTTGCGCGCTTCAGCGCCATCCATTTTCAGGGCTAGTTGATTAGGCAGGTGAGTTGTTACACACTCCTTAGCGGATTTCGACTTCCATGACCACCGTCCTGCTATCTTAATCAACCAACACCCTTTGTGGGATCTAGGTTAGTGCACAATTCGGCACCGTAACTTGACTTTCGGTTCATCCCACATCGCTAGTTTTTCTTACCAAAAATGGCCCACTTGGAGCTCTCGATTCCACGGTGCGGCTCAATGGAGCAGCCACACCCTCTTACCTATTTAAAGATTGAGAATAGGTTGAGGGCGTTACACCCCCAATGCCTCTAATCATTTGCTTTACCTGATAAAAATCATGCATGAGCTCCAGCTATCCTGAGGGAAACTTCCGAGGAAACCAGCTACTAGATGGTTCGATTAGTCTTTCACTCCTATACCTAAGTCAGATGAACATTTTCACATCAGTATCGCTACGAGCCTCCACCAGAGTTTCCTCTGGCTTCACCCTGCTTTGGCATAGTTCACCATATTTCGAGTCCCAACAGGTGTGCTCACACTCGAACCCTTCGCATAAGCTCAAGGTCAGTCGACGATGCACCCCCTCAAGAGAGGGGATCTCACCCGTCAGCTTCCTTGTGCCTCGCAGGTTTTCAAACCCGCCGACTCGCACACTTGTTAGACTCCTTGGTCCTTGTTTCAAGACGAGTCAAATGGAAAGCCCGCCGACCAACACCACGAGCACGCAGGTGCACAAAACCCACCACAAGGGCACACGCTTCGTTCCTCGACCACCGCAGTGGCAAACCGACAGGCGGAAATCCACTCGTTCTTGTGACCATGCAACAACCTGTGTTGGTTTCCACTTCAAGTGGAGCGGCGGACCAGCCTGAGCCATTCCACATCTGACCGAGACGCATCGACAACGTCCATCCGCTTCCCTCCCAGCAATTTCAAGCACTCTTTAACTCTCTTTTTGAAGTCCTTTTCATCTTTCCCTAGTGGTACTTGTTCGCTATCGGTCTCTCGCCCGTATTTAGCCTTGGACGGAATTTACCACCTAATTAGGGCTGCATTCCCAAACAACCCGACTCACCAACAATGCCTCGTGATCCAACAGGGTCCCGGGCCGACGGGGCTGTCACCCCCTCAGGCGCCCCCTTCCAAGGGACTTGGCCCAGGTCCCCGCTAAGGACGCTTCTGCAAACTACAATTTAGGAGACATTGCCACCTGATTTTCATGCTGGGCTCTTCCCGGTTCGCTCACCACTACTAGGGGAATCCTTGTAAGTTTATTTTCCTCCACTTAATTATATGCTTAAACTCAGCGGGTGTTCTCGCCTGAGCTGAGGTCGCAAATTTGGAGCTAAATCCGCCCTACCCGATGGGAGGGCAAGAGAGAGCAAAGCAAGTTCGAGCGATGCCACACAAAGCCCGCATCAGCTGACACCGACTGCCCATCTAAGGGGACAAGATCACTGCTCACTGACGCACGCCATGAAACACCGCTTAAGGTATTTCAGCCAAACACACTGCATTGGGCACGGACGACCAGCTCTGTTGCTCCCTAGCATATTGCAGGGAGCGCGTTTGAATGGGATGCGATGCCCAGACAGATGTGCCCTTGACCGAGGCCTCGGGCGCAAATTGCATTAAAAAACTCGATGATTCACGGGATTCTGCAATTCACACTAAGTATCACATTTCGCTATGTTCTTCATCGTAACAAGAGCCGAGATATCCGTTGTCGAGAGTCATTTCCACATATTACCAAAAAATCAGCCACAACACTGAATAGGGGCACCCCCCACAACAAATACAAGGCCAAGGGCAAAAGGGTGGGAAAACGCATGAGAGAAAGAGAAACAAAGGTGCCTACCCCCCTCAAAGGAGGAGGCTCGAACAGAGAACAATCTCCCCGAGACCCACACCCTCGAAAAATGGGGGGAAGTGCATGGAACAACAATCGAGAAGGACTAGGGTGGCCACCCCTGGAGCTCGCACTGCTTTTAGTCCTTCCCGAACACCAGTCCACAACAATTCCCCATTTTCTCCGTAAATCTAGGAACCGAAAGGAAGAAGGGAAGAAAACAAGGTGAAAGAAATAGAGACCAAATGTGGCTACTGGCTCACAAGGGGAGGGCTCAAACAAATCACAAGCCTCCCAAGCCCCGTGCCTTCGCAAAAAAGGGGGGGAATTGAAGGGTATGATGATCGAGGAGGACTAGGGTGGCCACCCCGGGAGCTCACACTGCATTTCTTCCTTCCCGAACACCAATCCACAATAATGCCACCTTTTCTCCGTAAAGCTAGGGGACAGAAGGAAGAAAACAACATGAAAGAAAGGGACATCAACCGTGGTTACCGACTCACAAGGGGAGGCTTCAAATAGAAAAAAAGCTTCCGCAACCCCGTGCCTGCGCAAAAAGGGGGGAAGTGCAAGGGACAATGATCAAGAAAGACTAGGGTGGCCACCGTGGGAACTCGCACTGTGTTTCGTCCTTCCCCAACACCAATCCACAACAGTCCCGCCTTTTCTTCGTAAAGCTAGGGGGCCGAAAGGAAGAAAACAACATGAAAGAAAGAGAGATATCAAATGTGTCTATCAGCTCACAATGGGAGGCTCAAACAGAGAACAAGCTTCCCCAACCCCCTACCTTCGCAAAAAGGGGGGAACTATGGGGGACGGCGATCACGAAGGACTAGGGTGGCCACCCGTGAACTCACACTGCATTTCGTCCTTCCTGAACACCAATCAACAACAATCCCACCCACCTTTTCTCCGTAAAGTTAGGGGCCAACAGCAATAAGGGAAGAAAACAATAGGAAGGCAAGAGATATCAAACATGGCTACCGGCTCATAGGGGGAGGCTCAAACAGAGACACACTTCCCAACCACCGTGCCTTCGCAAAAAGGGGGCAACTACAGGGGACGATGATCAAGAAGGACTAGGGTGGCCACCCCGGGAACATGCACTGCTTTTCGTCCTTCCCGAACTCCAATCCACAACAATCCCACCTCTCCTCCACAAAGCTTAGGGGCAAAAGGAAGAAGGGAAGAAAACAAAACCAAAGAAACAAATATCCCAAGAAACGATGGAAGCTCAACAGCACACCGAGTAGATGTCTGCTAACCAGAAAGAAATTGAACAAGCCACCCAATGAAAAAGCATCCCACCTCTTCACACCCTCCCACCTACATGTATGGCACAACACCCTTTAAAACATAACAAACATCAATAAAACAACCAAGCAAATAAATCACAACCTAAACTTGACCACTAGAAGAGACA
>APFE030218156.1:19902-27402 GCA_000404065.3 Pinus taeda | reverse complement strand
ATAAAACAAGACCAACCGAGCCCACAACCTCTCTTAGAAATGCCCCCCGACCCTCCCCGCCGCGCACCGAGGCCACCTAGGAGTCCACCCAGACAACAGCAACGGTGGACCTCGATCACTTGACCGCCTGTGGCAACCACGGTGTGAAGGCAAAGGAAGGAAATAGATGCAAATCAAGAGGCTCACTACACAATACAAGAAAATATCCAAACAAGAGGACGGATCAGGAGCTCCACACCCCACACACCCTACATACAGGTAACCTAGGATATTTCCCACAACTTTACCGACCGGACGATGAATAATTTTCCCCTACGTCCACCTCCACGCAAAGGGGGGAGGTTGAAGTGTTCCGCCTTGAAATCCTTCTTCCAGATAGCCCCCACCATTGACGTAGTGAGCCTCCTCCCCATTGGACCATGAGTGCATACACAATTGAAACAAGAAAATTCCCATAAACGTTGTGACTTAAAATTTCCAACCACAAAATCCTGCGACGCACGCAAGATGCAAGGAAAAAGCTGACCCCTCGATCAAACATATGGGCCAACACATATACCAAAACCTCAAAGCCAACGCAACCACAAACGATATGCACTTTGAAAGGAATGCCAACCCTTGACTTTACAACAAGGAGAACAACGCCTCACATCACCCAACGGAAAAAGCAAGCGAGATAGAGGGTAGGTGGTTTACAACCAAAACCCTTCCACGTCCCTCTTAAATGTATGCATCTCAACCGACAATGCCAACAAAGAAAGAGTAGAAGCACAAGAAACCAGTGCCATAAACAACCGAACAATGAAGAGGGAAACCATCACAAGGAGCCACACCACAACAACCCATACAACTCCAAGAACTTGGAGAAGTAGGGGAATTGTTCACATATGCCTCCAGGGACAAGCATTGCCAACATTACCGCTCATGCGCTACCGAGTGGGTATGGAGAGAAGATGAAAATCGGCCACCCTACAAATGACCCAAGGCCATTCTTGAGGCAAACCCAAAAAACCAAATCAATTATCAACCCACCTTTCACACGAAAAGCAAAACCCTCCGCACCAAATAGGGAGGAGGCGAACAATATAACGAGGAGCCAATTTCAATGGAGCCACACATAGCTACCCAGTGCAATCAAAATTTTTTGTTCGCAACAACTGAGGGGCACGACAGTGACATAGTCATGACAGAGTTTTCTGGCTCCCATCTGGGACCACAACAACAAAGGCTCAATGGAGCGTCGAGCAAACTTTCACCATTCTTATCGTTGGGATGGGCAAGAGGGACGAGGATGAGCATAGCCCACATTACCGCTCATGTGCTACCGAGTCGGGATGGAGAGAATATGAAAATCAGCCACCCTACAAATGACCCAAGGCCATCGTTTAGGCACACCCAAAAACACAACTTTCTTACCAACCCACCTTTCACACGGAAAGAAAACTTGTCGCTGGTATCATCTGGAGGGGCACGAGGGGACCAAGACAAGCCAGGGAGACACACCACAACGACCCCAAGAACTTGGAGAGAAGAAGGGGAATTGTTCACACATGCCTCCTGGGATGAGCATGGCCAAGATTACTGCTCATGCACTACCGAGTGGGGATGGAGAGAAGATGAAAATCGGCCACCCTACAAATGACCCAAGGCCATCATTCAGGCAAACCCGAAAACACAACTCGATTGCCAACCCACCTTTCACATGGAAAGAAAACCAGTCACTGGTATCATCTGAAGGGGCACGAGGGGACCAAGATGAGCCAGGGAGCCACACCACAACAACCCATACAGCTCAAAGAACTTAGACAGTAGAAGGGGAATTATTCACATATGCCTCTCGGGACGAGCATGGCCAACATTACCGCTCATGTGCTACCGAGTGGGGATGGAGAGAAGATGAAAATCGGCCACCCTACAAACGACCCAAGGCCATAGTTTAGGCGAACCCAAAAACACAACTCGATTACCATCCCACCTTTCACACGGAAAGAAAACCTACCGTTGGTATCATTTGGAGGGGCACGAGGGGACTAGGACGAGCCCGGGAGCCACACCACAACAACCCATACAGCTCAAAGAACTTAGAGAGCAGAAGGGTAATTGTTCACATATGCCTCCTGGGACGATAATGGCGAACATTATCGCTCATGCGCTATCGATTGGGGATGGAGAGAAGATGAAAATCAGCCACCCTACAAACGACCCAAGGCCATTGTTCAGGCAAACCCAAAACCACAACTTGATTTCCAACCCACCTTTCACACAGAAAGAAAACCTGCTGCTGGTATCATCTGGAGGGGCACTAGGAGTCCAGGACAAGCTGGGGAGCCACACCACAACAGCCCATACAGCTCTAAGAACTTGGAGAGCAAAAGGGGAATTGTTCACATATGCCTCCCAGGATGACCATGGCCAGCATTACCGCTCATGCGCTACCGAGTGGGGATGGAGAGAAGATGAGAATCGGCCACCCTACAAATGACCCAAGGCCATCGTTTGGGAAAACCCGAAAACACAACTCGATTGCCAACCCACCTTTCACACGGAAAGAAACCATGTTGCTGGTATCATCTGGAAGGGCACGAGGGGACCAAGACGAGCCAAGGAGCCACACCACAACAGCCCATACACCTCCAAGAACTTAGAGAGCAGAAGGGGAACTGTTCACATATGCCTCTGGGGACGAGCATGGCCAACATTACCACTCATGTGCTACCGAGTGGGGATGGAGAGAAGATGAAAATCGACCACCCTACAAATGACCCAAGGCCATCCTTCAGGCAAACCCGAAGACACAACTCAATTACCAACCCACCTTTCACACGAAAAGGAAACCTGTCACTTGTATCATTTGGATGGGCACAAGGGGACCAAGATGAACTAGGGAGCCACACCACAACAACCCATACGAGTTTATATGGACTCCCTCACCCAAATGAGTTTGCAAGGATGCCCTTGAATGACCTGCCCGAACGAGTTGACATGGGCACCCTCGAACGACCCACCTGTAAGAGTTTACATGGGCACACACAAGACCGAAACGAAGGGACAAGGGAGAGCCGGGAAAACAAGCTGCACGAATGTGCACAAATGCAACCTCTTGTCACAACTTAGCATTTTTGTCACAGGATCGTTCGCCCGAGCGCACCCTCACCTAAGCCACTCGAACGAATTGAAGCGGATGCCCTAAAACGACCCACCCGAACAAGTTTACATGGGTGCCCAAGTCACTGTAACGAAGGGACAAGGGAGAGCCGGGCAAACGAGTTTCACGAATGTGCACAAAGCCAACCTCGGGTCACAACTTAGCATATTTTGATATGGGCTCATTCGCTCGGGAGCGCCCTCGCCTGACCCGACCGAACGAGTTCACACGGGCGCACTCGCCTGACCAGCCCAAACGAGTTGACACGCATGCCCTCAAACTACTCACCAAAACGAAGGGACAAAGGAGAGCCAAGCAAACGAGCTGCACGGACATGCACAAAGCCAACCACGGGTCACAACTTAGCATTTTTTATACGGGCTCATTCGCCCAGGTGCACCCTCGCATGACGCGACCGAACGAGTTCACACGGATGCCCTCGCCCAACCAGCCCGAACGAGTTCACATGCATGCCCTCAAATGACTCACCGAAATGAAGGGACAAGGTAGAGCTTGGAAAAAAAGCTGCACGAACATGCACAAAGACAACCTAGGGTCACAACTTAGCATTTTTTGATACGGGCTCGTTCGCCTGGGCACGCTCTCACCCGACCCACCCGAACGAGTTCACATGGATGACCTCGCCCGACCCGCCCGAACGAGTTCACACGCACGCCCTCAAACAACTCACCGAAGCGAAGGGACAAGGGAGAGACTAGCAAACGAGTTGCACGAACGTGCACAAAGCCAACCTCGGGTCACAACTTAGCATTTTTTGATATGGGCTCATTCGCCCGTGCGTGCCCTCGCCCAACCCGCCCGAACGAGTTCACATGAACGCCCTCGCCTGACTCACTGAAACGAAGGGACAAGGGAGAGCCGGGCGAATGAGCTGCACGAACGTGCACAAAACCAACCTCGGGTCACAACTTAGCATTTTTTGATACGGGCTCATTCGCTCGAGCGCGCCCTAGCCCAACCCGCCCGAACGACTTCACACGAATGCCCTTGCCTAACCCGCTCGAACGCGTTCACACGCATGCCCTAAAACGACTCACCAAAATGAAGGGACAAAGGAGAGCTGGGCAAACGAGCTGCACAAACATGCACAAATCCAACCTCGGGTCACAACTTAGCATTTTCTGATACGGGCTCGCTTGCCCGGGTGCACCCTTGCCCGACCCGCTCGAACGAGTTCACACGCACGCCCTCAAATGACTCACTGAAACGAAGGGACAAGGGAGAGCCAGGCAAATGAGCTGCACGAACGTGCACAAAGCCAACCTTAGGTCACAACTTAGCATTTTATGATATGGGCTCGTTCGCCCAGTCGCTCCCTCGCCCGACCCGCCTAAAAAAGTTCACACGGACGCCCTCGCCCGACCCACCTGAACGAGTTCACACGCACGCCCTCAAACGACTCACCGGAATGAAAGGGACAAAGGAGAGCCAGGGAAATGAGCTGCATGAACATGCACAAAGCCAACCTCGGGTCACAACTTAGCATTTTTTGATACGGGCTCGCTCGCTTGAGCACGCCCTCGCCCGACCTGCCCGAACAAGTTCACACGCATGCCCTCAAATGACTCACCAAAACGAAGGGACAAGGGAGAGCTGGGCAAACGAGCTAGACGAACGTGCAAAAAGCCAACCTCGGGTCACAACTTAGCATTTTTTGATACAGGCTCGTTTGCCCGAGCGCACCCTCGCCCGACCCGCCGAAACAAATTCACACGGATGCCCTCGCTCGACCTGCCCAAACGAGTTAACATGCATGCACTCACCCAACCTGCCCAAATGAGTTCACATGCACGCCCTCAAATGACTCACCGAAACGAAGGGACAAGGGAGAGTCGGGCAAACGAGTAGCGCGAACGTGCACAAAGATAGCCTCGGATTAGAACTTAGCATCTTTTGCTATGTGCTCGTTCGCCCGGGCGCGCCCTCGCCTGACCCGCTTGAACGAGCTAACATGCACGCCCTCAAATGACTCACCGAAATGAAGGGACAAGGGAGATCTGGGAAAACGAGTTGCACGAACATGCACAAAGCCAACCTCGGGTCACAACTTAGCATTTTTTAATACGAGCTCGTTCACTTGGGCGCACCCTCGCCCGACCCACCCACACAAGTTCACATAGATGCTCTCGCTCAACCCGCCAGAACGAGCTCACACGCATGCCCTCAAATGACTCACCAAAATGAAGGGACAAGGGAGAGCTGGGCAAACGAGCTGCACAAACCTGCACAAAGCCAACCTCGGGTCACAACTTAGCATTTTTCGATACGGGCTCATTCGCCCGGGCGCACCCTCGCCCAACCCGCCCGAAGGAGTTCACATGGACGCCCTCGCCCGACCTGCCCAAACAAGCTCACATGCACGCCCTCAAACGACTCACCGAAACGAAGGGACAAGGGAGAGCTGGGAAAATGAGCTGCACGAACATGCACAAAGCCAACCTCGGGTCACAACTTAGCATTTTTCGATACGGGCTCGTTCGCCCGAGAGCGCCCTCGCCCAACCCGTCTGAACGAGTTTACACGGATGCCCTCACCGATTCGCCCGAACGAGTTCACACGGATGCCCTCGCCCGACCCGTCCGAACAAGTTCACACGGATACCCTCGCCCCACCCACCCGAACAAGCTCACATGGACGCCCTCAAACAAGTCACTGAAATGAAGGGACAAGGGAGAGCCGGGAAAACAAGCTACACGAACATGCACAAAGCCAACCTCAGGTCACAACTTAGCTTTTTTTGATACGGGCTCGTTTGCCTAGGCGCGCCCTCACCTGACCAGCCCAAATGAGTTCACACGGATGCCCTCGCCCGACACTCGAACGAGATCACACACATGCCCTCAAATACCTCACCAAAACGAAGGGACAAGGGAGAGCCGGGAAAACAAGCTGCATGAACGTGCACAAAGTCAACCTCGGGTCACAACTTAGCATTTTTTGAGACGGGCTGGTTCGCCCGGGAGCGCCCTCGCCCGACCCGCCCAAACGAGTTCACACGGATTCCCTCGCCCGACCCCCCCGAACGAGCTCACACACACGCCCTTGCCCGACCCACCTGAACGAGTTCACACGCACACCCTCGCCTGACCCACCCAAATGAGCTCACACGCACGCCCTCAAACGACTCACCAAAATTAAGGGACAAGGGAGAGCCAGGGAAACGAGCTGCACGAACATGCACAAAGCCAACCTCAGGTCACAACTTAGCATTTTTTGATACAGGCTCGTTCGCCCGGGCGCACCCTCGCCTGACCTACCCGAACGAGTTTGTCATGCGGAATGAGTCGATCTTGCGGACAAGATAGACCTTCCTTGAATCTAATGAAGACCTAATGACAAGCAAACCAACCAGAAATTATCTTTCTCTAAATACGCTTTATAAATAATGGCAAGCAAATGTGTTTAAGGCCTACCTCATGTCCAACGCAAGTTTGGGGATGCCTTTGCTCCTTTGATCCAAGTAAGTTCCTTTGTCACAAACCTGCAAACACAAACAAGGAAAACGATTAAATAACACTGAATAACCAATATTATAAAACATATTTAACATGAAAGTCAAGGAGTTCATGAAACAAATAACATGAGATACTTGTTGATAAAAATGAGCTTGATTGTATTAATTCAAAAGGAGAAGAACCTTACAACCTTTTCCTTGACGCTGTACAAGCTCCTCCCAGGGTCCAACAAGAATTCTCCTCTACTTTGACAAGCTTCACTCACTCCCCAATGAAACTAAAAAGGCATGTGACCTCTCCTCTTAAGCTCAAATAGGAAGTCTTGATTTCACTAACATTTACCCTCAAAAGTTCAGCTTCTAACTTCTCTAGCCACTAACCCAATGCCTCAATTTATAGTGCAATGGAGGGTAGTTACTAGGTCCTCCTTCAAAGGGATAGAATCCTCCTTCAAAGGGATAGCTCCTCCTAACAAGGGATTAGCTCCTTCTGTTTTGGGATGCATGAACCACCTTGGAGCGAACAATCCACGTCAAAATTCCTTCTAGAAACCTCTAGAATTAACCCAAAGTGAGTTTTTTAAGATAAAAATTGTGCCTTTTGACTTTCACAGGGGTACGCACCCTCCCCTTTACATACAGAGAGTATAAGTGCGCAGATACTCTGAACAAAAGGTGCGGGCCCGCAGGCAAAAGTGAGAGAAAGTGTGGAACCAGAGTTACATTACTTTTCTGATGTCTTTCTCTCATTTCCAAAGCTTGTTTTGAAGAGCTGAGGTTTGAGACTTGGTTAGGAGGCTGGTATAGGTGGTGATAGACCCATACTGACTGCAAATAATCAAGGTGACGATATTTTTGTGTAACAGATTTCCCCCTAAAG
>APFE030218156.1:2744-19476 GCA_000404065.3 Pinus taeda | reverse complement strand
GAATGATCTCGTAACACATCATAAGTACAGACACATGTGGACACAGTATGGACGCAGCCATCTGTTTATGAATAGTCCGTAGTATAATGAATACAAAATTCCTCGCAGACTGGATGGTGGAAACTAGATCTAGGGTCTTCATTTCTACGTCCCGAAACATTACGATTATATCCATGCGATTGAATGTTTTGAAGTCAAACATGGTAGAAACCGCTTGATTACCAGTCAATGATGTAAACTGTTAACAAGCGTGAGAGAAACCACCAATAATGACAATGGATCTCAAAGTACTCAGTACAATCCATGAGATGCGATAAGATGTGCTGATGTCGAACATGTCATGGAATCCTTTGATCGAAAGTCAATGATGTAAACTGCCGTCAAAGGCGAGAAACCTGCCATTGAGGCATGCAGATCTCAAGGTATTGACGATTCCTAGATCATCTTTCTAGATAATGAGTTGAAGTCGATAGAAAGCGATGCCATTGTAGGCAAGCCCACAACACGAAATCATAGATCAAGCTGAAGAAATTTAGTTGCAAGGACTAACTCAGGGATGGTCAAGATGGATGACATCCATTTTGCAGATGAATGGCTTATTTGAACTGAAAGGAAGATGAGGTTCTGTCAATCTATTCCAATCAAAGGAAAAGACCTCAGTACTTGGAGGGGGTTCTGTAGAAATAGGTGAAATGCCCCCGGCGTAGAGGAATCTGATGTAACAAAAAGAACCTGAGCGGTATGAATTTCACTCTCTAAAGGGAAAGTGGGATCGATCGAATGTGAAATTGAATCGACCACTTGATCAACTAATGGATCATCAAACTGAGTGACATGAGTTTCACTCTCCAATGGAAGAGTGTGATCAATTGTACTTGAAATTAGATCAATCACTCTATCAGTTGACGGTAGGTTGGGAAAGTTTACGGTAACCAGTTGGAAATTATTGTTGTGGAACAGTAAGGTTTTCCAACAATTTTGAGGCTTCATCCATGTGAGGGAAAATGTGAGTTTGATGACTCCCTTTGCATAACTTACAAGGAAACCTAAATTTACCCTTTTTCCCAGGAACCTGACTATCACTGGTTGATGGATCAATGGAAAGTTGATGAGATTTTTCTGACCATACTTCCAAGACCTTTGGAATACCAGGACAATTGATAAGGAAGTGGTCATCCTTACAAATCCTGCAAAGGTATTTGGGTTTACGATGTATGTCGGAGTTTTCCTCAACACAACTAACACTTACAGCCGTGGTTAGTTGGTTGACTTCTTTCTTATCTTGCTTCTTCTTCTTCTTCTTCTTCCCTTTCTTCTTCTTCTTAGCCACCTGGTTACTAGCATCGAGGCTTTTACCAAGTGCGGAGGAAGAAATGGAGGAAGAAAAATTAGGCGAAGAAGGTAAAGGGTCAACAGAAGGTTGGTGATGTTGAGATGGTGAACTCTGTTGAGGTGGAGAAATTTGAGTATTTGGGGCCAATGAAGTTGAAAATAACCATATCGGGAAACCTATTGTAAATCCAGGTAATGACAAAGTAGCCATATAAGGAGGACCAACATTTCCAAGGAAAGGAAAAGTACTAGGATCCTCGTTAAGAGGGGTTCCTAGGTTGGTAAATTCCGGAACATTTTCCATTATATTCAACTTCAGTGAATTTTATTAACAATTTAAAACTAAAATTAACAATTCACAATTTACACCTAACAATTAAAATTCACAATTCACACCTATGGTCTCTAAAAGTAAAAACAAACAAATTAACACGTACTATCAAATCTAGGAGTCAAACCACACAAAAACAGTAACTTTCCGTACCGAAGACACTAGTTGGTGACGAAATCCAACGTCACAGAATTCAATACAGAAATAGTGGTTGGAACAGTTACCCCGACAACCTTCTTAATGAATAGACTGGCACAAGTTTCCTCCACTAAACCATCTCGAGTGAAGAGAACCCCCCAGAAAATCCAAGTGATTCTAGTCGACGTCTGCTCCAGGTACAGTGGGATCTTCCCTCCACCGTCACCTTAGGAAGAATCCTATAGAATATGGTCACTATGGTTACCAACAGAAACAAATATACCTGGGGGAACAGTCTACGATCCGATACGCACGCAAGGGCAGAGTAGCAAGCTCAATCCCCTTGAAGGCTCCTTGACATAAACCAATGTTTACCAACAAGTGACCCCAGGCTCTTCGACAATGGTTAATCCAAGGTTTACCGTTTTTAATACGTGAATATCTGGCGTCGTTCCCAATGATGAAGGATTGATTCCCACACTGGTACGGACACGATCTCGTGCTTCTCCTTTAAGAGGAGCTTTCCCAGAGCATAGATGTAACAATTGGATTTCTCTCCTACCGCAAGATATAGCTACTTGTTTGATTTACTATCTTGGAGAGTTAAGTACTCCCTACTCCAAGACACTGGCCTAAGCTATGTTGGTGTAATAGAGTCCTAGAAATGTAAAAATTACTAGATGAATTTTAATTAAGCGTTGTGTTATTTAGGTTTTTATTACTCAAAAGGGTAAATGGATATGAAACCAATGGTGTTATGACCCGACCCAAAACTGAATGCAATCGAATATGATAATGTAATCTTTTCAATTCGATGAATCCTAACTAAAGTAAGGATAGAGTTTCCATTCACTTCCAACAATGCAAAAAAATTGATCACTAAGAGAAAATATAGCAAATTCTCTAATGCACTAATTTCATCAAGAAAAACTAATGCAAATCAATTCCAAAATAGTTTTTATTTTTATTTTTGTGTGTTAAAAACAAGAATAAAAATATGTAAATTCAAATCAAAGAAAGCTGATCTAAATCTACGATTGATTTTTTAGAATGTAAACTATGCAATTGTAATCTATGCACAATTCACTTGAAAAGTATGCAAATGTAATCTATGCACATTTTTCATTCATATTTTGAAAATGAGAATTCTAATTATGCAAATGTGATCTATGCAAGATAATTCTCAAACATAAGATGATTCTAATGTAATCTAAGAACCAATGAAGTGCAAGTCAAGAAAATTGGGTGAGAGTTCCAAAGATCAAAAATAAAGCATTCAAATGCGATTAACACTAACAAACAAAAGCAAAAATATGCAAAATTGCGAATAGACTGAGACAAACCTCCAAGTAATGACCAAAGGAAATCAAATTAAGAATTTCTCAAAAAAGAGACTCAAAACACCCAATTGATGAAAGCTTGAAACAGGAATGCCAATGGAATTAACCTAAGAAAAGTTCCTGACAAGTCACGTGCACATCTGGGCATAGGCTAAAAACAAAAACAAATCCTAAGCTGACTGAAAGAGAAAATCTTAAGTTTTTCAAAATCTTAACAGGGTCCGCAAGCCCCCAGTATACCCAGGTGTGGTACCGCTCTGTGTGTAAAGCAAAAGTGCGGATAGTTCCGCACTGTGTTACAAGCAGAGGGTGCGGTCCTCTCCCAAAAGTATGAAAAACAAAAAATAATCCTAGATCTACTAAATCTACCCAATTCCACACACAACAAGCCAAAACAGAAACAAAAACATAGTTTCTCAGGTCAAAGTAAAAGTAAGGAAAAAATCAAGTCCCCAACGGAGTCGCCATTTTGTCACGCGGAATGAGTCGAGGTTGCAGACAAGATTGACCTTCCTAGTATCTAAAGATATCTAGTGACAAGCAAGCCAATCAAAAACTATCTTTCTCTAAATATGCAATTAAAAACAAAGGCAAACAAGTGTTTTAGGCCTACCTTGGGTCCAATGCAATTTTGTGGAAGCCTCGCTCCCTCGCTCCAAATGAGCTTCCTTGAAGTGTAAGTCTGCAAACACAAACAAGCAAACAAATTAAATAGCACCTGAAAAGCCAATATCATAAAGCATATTCATCATAATTATCAAGGAGATTATGAAACAAACCACATAAGACAATTTGTTGAGAAAAATGAATCTGATTGTATTAATTCAAATCAAAGAAGAACTTTACAACCTGTGCCTTGATGCTGTACAAGCTCCTCCAGGGTCCGACAAGAAGTCTCCTCTACTTTGACAAGTTTCACTCACTTCCCAATGAAACCAAAAGGTGTGTGATCTCTCCTCTCAAGTTTAACTAGGAAGTCCCAATTCCATCAGCATTTACCCTCAAAATGTTAAGCTTCTAACCTCTCCAGCAACTGACCCAGTGCCTTAATTTATAGTGCAATGGAGGGAAGTTACTAGGTCCTCCTTCAAAGGGATAAAGCCCTCCTTCAAAGGGATAGCTCCTCATATCAAGGGATTAGCTCCTTCTCTTTTGGGATGCATGAACCACCTTGGAGCGAACAATCCACCTCAAAATTCCTTCTAGAAACAACTAGAATTAACCCAAACTGAGTTTTTTAGAATAAACTTGCACCTTTTTTACTTTTACAGGGGTACGCACCCACCCCATTACAAACAGAGTGTGCAGATACGCAGGTAATATGAACAAAGAGTGCGGACCCGCAGTAAAAAGTGAGAGAAAGTGCGGAACCAGAGTTTTATTGATTTTCAATGTCTTTCTCTCATTTGCGAAGCTTGACATGAAGAGCTAAGGTCTGAGACTTTCTTAGGAGGTCAGTATAAGTGACGATGGACCCATACTGACTACGAATAGTCATGGTGACGATATTTTTGTGTAACACGGAGTACAGGTCGATCCATGTGAAAAATGTTCTGGAGTCAAACATGGAAAGACATTGCTTGATTACCAGCCAATGATGTAAGTTGTTAACAGGCGCGAGAGGAATCACCAATAATGACAATGACCCTCAAGGTACTACAGTATAATTCACGTGCTGTGAAAAAGGACTTGGCATCAAACACCACGTAAAATCTCTCGGTCAAAGGCCATTGATGTAAACCTGTTGCCGAAAGTGAGAAACTTGCCATTGAGGCATGCAAGCTTCAAAGTACTGAAAGGGTTGTTCCTAAGTCAACTTCTTGGATAATGAGCTGATGTCGACAAGAAGTTACCCATTGTAGGAGGGCCTTAATGAATCCCACATCAATGACACGAAACGAAGAAAATGATTTTGGAGGTGAAAACAATCTGACGATACAAGGTTCAGGGTGGCGGTCATGAAGGAATGAAGCATGAATGTATTGTAGTGGGTGAGACATAGGCGAATTGTCTGAATGAATTCTCTTGAACATATCGGCAACACTGAAGATGGATTGGTAGCGTTAACCCCAAATATGGATGGCGTGATGGACCAATGGTGATGAACAGTGAACGGAACCACCCAACCCAGCATGGATGTGGAAGGAAAGTGTCATGTTCAAGAGCGGCTTGCTACCAATAAAGCTTTTTCAAGTTTTCTTCCCAATTTTCCCTAGTCATTGCTGACCAGTACCTCTTTATTTTTGTCAAGCTTGAGGAGGATGACATATGCTTGTTCTATAATCCACCCTTTGGGCGAACCTGTCACTATATTTTAGCGAGCCTAGCGACAGTGAAACTTGTTCTCGTCCATTTGGACGCGTTTGTCGCTATTCAGTTTTAACGAGTTTAACGACAAAGATAACTCGGTCCCTTTCAATTTTAGAGAGTCTGAAAGGAACAAAAAGGAGACTCCAATGATTCTTTTTCATCATGTAATCCCTTAGTCTAAAAAAGCAAAAAATAACACAGAAGGGATGAATTTTCGATAGTTTTAACGAGCTGAACAAGACAAACACTCGATCTCTTTGTGTAATAATCCCTGGGGTCCAAAAAGATTAAAATCTAGAGGAGGGATAACACTTCCGATGACTTTAACGAGCCGGAGAGGCCAATTGCTTGGCAATATTTTCATATTTTACGATTCAGTTGAGAAGAGCTTAAAGGAGACTCGTTTTTTAGAAACGAGTGATGGTTTCGGGTAGCAACTGATTCCAGGTAGGGTTTGGAATTCTCCAATAACGGTAGTGTTACAAGGATGGCTAATAGAATCACTCTTTGCAGATGTTCCTCGAATGGGTAAACAATCATATGGTGGTGAATGATCGGCTAAAACAGAGTGGAGGTGATGATGAGAACACGACCAAGGCTCAAAAGCTAGTGATAAGGCATTCACAATGGTTATTTACCGGTTCATTTTTTAATGAGCTTAAATGCTAGGGGAAACATTTGCTCATGAATTATTTTTATTTTTAACGAGCTTGAACTATGTGCTAAAACAGCTTGTGGGGGTTTGATTTTTAATGAGCTCGAACCCTATGGTAACACTGCTCACAATAATGGTCATTGAGTCTTTGATTCACCATTAGTATTTTGCTCTTTCAAAGATTGTACTACCTATTCATTTACTTCATCAAACCAATTAGAAATGAAAACATATGCTTGATAAATGAGTTAAGAACACTAATTTTTTACTCGAATTACGTGCATGGTAAATTAAAAGTGACTTATACCTCTCATTTTACCATTTCATTTGAATTTGGTTTGTTGGAGCTTTGGAGGTGCTTCCCCCCCCCCCGATTTTCACCAGCTGATTTCGGGAGATTCTGTGGACGATTCCTGATGCCGCTTGGACCAGGTAGGAGCTAAACTTGTGCTCTTCAATTTCATTCTTTTATTTTTGAATTCTGAGCATGTTTCCTTGCTCTACTAAGCCTCTAGGGTTTGAAGAACTCACCCTGGCACCATTGTACCCTTCCTTAATCAAAAGGTGTGATGCATACTGGTCTTCTCATTGACTAGTTAGTATGCATCGCTCCTAGTACACTTACTGGGGTGCAATGTGCGCAAGGAGGAAGCTTTTTGCATAGTTTTCTCATAGATGTTTGCCTGTTTTTACCAAATGAAGATCCTGACTCTTCTCTTGTTTGTTTTTTAGAGATTCATCGGAGCAAAATGGTTGTTACATGGCGAGAATGTGAGCATGAAGAAGAGGACGCTATTGCTTTACATGATCTAGGCACAGTAGCTGCATTGCGGAACTGTGGCTTGTTGAAGTTTTTACGTATCTCTAACATGAGGCAACAAATCAATTTGTCGCAATATTTTCTCAATGCCTGGGATCCTATTAACCAGGTGTTCCAGATTAGGGGCAAATTGATCCCCTTGACTGCTGTGGACATCTATTTTCTCACTGGTTTATCGAGGCATGGTGCCCCTCTCTCATGATCAGGTTCTGCCCATGGGGGTGAGTCTGTGAGAGAGTACATTCGTCGACACTATAGAGAGGGATCTTAGCCGAGTATGGATGGCAAGATCAATATCCGAGATGTCACCAACCAGCCCTTGTGGACCATTCTGTTCACTTTTGCTAGACTCGCTGGTAGTTCTGCTCTTCACATAGCCAACAGGTCTTATATGCAGTATGCTTTGGAATGCCTTGAATCGAAGGTGTTCAACTGGTGTGATGCAGTACTCTCTGTGATGAAATAATAACTGACCAAGGTGAAAAGTGGAAGATCCAAGAACTTCAGTTATGGTTCTATTTTGACTGCTTTCACTTTGGAGAGGATTCCACTGATGCAGCCACAGTACATTTCACTTGGCCTACCTCCACCGACTGAACCACGGATGCAGAGATGGGTTGACCTCATATCTCAGCATGCTGGCCAGCCCTAGATTTATTTTTCTAACACTTTCTTCGAGTAGTTCGATCATCAGGAGATGGTTTATGCCAGGTTCCCATATGCTCGTATGGATTTCCAGGGTGACCTGGATTTGGTGTTGCCAACTGGCGAGCAGTGGGGTGCCATGGGTAATTCTTCTGACCATATCTTTGTTCATCATTCTTTATAATGTTCTTATGTTTTTTGATCAAGACTAATCAAAACTCATGTGCTCATGCAAATGTTGGACCAGTTTGACCAGCAGTATGCCACAGAGACCCTGTGGCCGCTCCAGTAGGAGAGGCTATGGGGAGGGCCATCCTTCGCGACCTTGATGTGGTTGAGACTCTTTGAGCACTACAAGAATAGATCGAGGGTCTTACCCTTAGTATCCCGGATGTGAGGACCGACGAGCTACCTCTGCAGTTGTAGCGACATACTACTGGAGTGCCGAGTCAATGGACTAGGCTTTTACGCATGATTGCATAGGCGGTGACTTGCTATCACCAGCATCATTAGACTAGGATGCCCCCTAGCATTTTGAGTTTTGGGTCATTTGATTGATTTTTTCTGGGTTACAGTACATTATGTATAAACTATAAACAGTTATGAATATATTTTTTATTTTCAGAGCTTTATTTTGGTTAAGTTACATGATCCTACTGCATATATTGATGTGATGCTTCTTTTTATAAATGTCACATAATTTTCCAATGAGTCTGTTAATGTGTTTAAACTTCTGGAAATATGTTGATATTGGATGAAATCGAATTGTCTTTCGAAAGTTTTGACCCTTAGGAACATGCAATAGATAGTTGGATTCCATACAGAATAGCTGCTGGTGAGTTGTAGAATGACAAGTTGTGAGTCTAGCCTGACAACAAGTCCACATATGCCATGTGTGATGGCATCAGAGAGGAGTTCTATCAATGCGCTATATTGAGCGATATTGTTCATCGACCGACCAATACACACCCATTTGAAACTTACTAACTAGCCACTGGGATTGAAAATGGCCCATGTCATAGAAGACAGGTTCTGTGAACTATTACTTGCTCCATCAGCATATCCAACGAATGATTCTAGTAGGTTCGACATCTACAACAAATACAAAAAGCAGATTACCTAACCAAAATAAATGCTCTTGGTGAAAACAAAAATGTAACAAAAGCATGAGGATTACTACGCGGAATTAAGCATAGTAACGCTTGAGGTACAACCTATTGTGAGGTTGCACTAGTGGAATCCTATTGTACTCCATCAACTCGTAGGCTCCTTTTGCTAATACATGCTTAACAATATAGGGACCCATCTATAACAATTTGAATTTCCCTGCTCCCAACCTATCGGATTCCTGGTTGTAAAGTAAGACCAGGTCACCTTCTGAGAAGACGCGAGGTTTGACATTCTTGTTAAATTGTGCTTTAACTCGTTTCTTATGAGCTTCGTTGGCTGTAGCTCCATCATGACGGGATTCATCCAATTGGATTAGTTCCAAGAAACGAGCCTCTTCTTCTGAGGTTCCGAGGAGAAGGTCAACTGTGAGTTTGAGGGACGAGATTTCACATTGAACAGGGAAGATTGCTTCCAGACCGTACACAAGTTGAAAAGGTGTGAACCCGGTCGCATTTCTTACCGATGTCTGGTACGCCCACAAGGCCAAGTATAGGATTCAGTGTCAATCTCGTTTGTGGACTCCGATCATCCTTTGCAGCATGCGCTTTAGGACTTTGTTGATCGCCTCAACTTGTCCATTAGCTTGCGGATAATATGGAGTAATGCTGTCATGGGACAGTCCTAATTTGGTAGCCTATTCAACCATCATGTGATTGCAAAAATGTCATCCATGATCTGTAACTATGGCCTGTGGAATGCCGAATCTCGAGACTACGTGATTAAAAAGGAAAAGTGCAGCCATTTTGCCGTTGTTGCTTAATGTAGGCATCGCCTCGGCCCATTTGGTAAAATAGTCTACTGCAACTATGATATATCCATGCCCCCTGGCCGAGGTGGGGTTACATGTCATGAAATCTATGCCCCATTTGGCGAATGGCCCAACAGCTACTACTGGTTGCAACGGTGCAGGTGGTCTTTTGTCTTTGCTACAGAAAATTTGGCAAGCATGACAACTTCTAACTGTGGTTATGCAATCTTTGAACATTGTTGGCCAGAAGTATCCTGCTCACAAATATTTTTGTGCCGTGGCATAACCAGATTGATGCCCCCCACATGTGCCTGAATGACAATCATTCAGGACTTTTTCGGCCTCCTCATGGGTGAGGCACCTCTGCATAACTGTATTGATACCACGAGGGTAAAGATTATCACCGTCGATCACGTAGTATTTCACTTGGTATCGAATACATTGTTGTTCGGAGAGTAAGGTATTAGACCTATATGTTTGTGTCTGGAGATAGATGATTATATCTCCGTACCACAGATCGCTTGAAGATATCATAAACAAATTTTCATCTACGATTGCTTCTTCAGATGTTGCATCATTGGATGATGATGGGAGATCACATAGTAACTCCACGAATACCAGGGCTTTCTTTGATTTGGATTTTTTGAATTCCAAATCAAACTCTTGTAGAATTTCTACTCATTTTGAATATTTGCCCGCCAGAAACTGTCGCGACAATACATAAGTCATGGGGTTGCAGTCTAATAAAATGGTAGTTTTTCTGAAGAGGACATAGTGTCGAAATCTCTGTATCGCTTGAACAGTCACGAGGGCGAGATTTTCAACGTAGGAGTATTTCATTTCCGTATTATTTAAGTTTCAGCTTAAATAATATATAGGATGTTCAATTCCATTGTCTTCTCGAACTAAAACCATTGCTATGGTTGTATCTGCTATAGCCATATATAGGTTAAAGTCTTTTTGATAATCAAGAGCATACATTAATGACGCTTGTATTAGAGATTGCTTCAAAGCATCAAAGGAAGCCTGTGCGACCTAATCCCAAATGAAGGGTACTTCTTTTTTCAATAGACAAGTATAACCTTTAGATAGTTCAACGTAATTTGGAATGAACCTCCTAAGGAAGTTTGCTTTCCCTTGGAGTTTCTGAATCTGAAGAAAGTTTGAAGGTGGAGGCAAATCGATGATTGCCTGAACCTTGCAAGGGTCGAGACGAATCCCATCCTTTGAGACCACGAAGCCAAGTAAACGACCAGAACTGACACAAAACATGCATTTGTGCAGATTGAGTCTTATCTTGTAGTGTCGGCAACGTAGAAATATCACTCTCAAATGACGCAGATGATCGGTCCACTTTCGCGAATAAGCTGGGAGATCATCGAGATATGGTTGAACGATGTTTTTTATGTCATGGAAAGCATAGTTCATTTCTCTCTAAAAAGTTTCCCCTGCATTCTTCAAACCAAATGGTAGCTTGCGATATGTGAATGCGCCCCACGAACAAATGAATGCAGTCTTTGACTGGTCTGTGGGCAGATATTTATTTGATTATACCCAGAAAATCCATCCATAAATGAAAATATTTCGCATCCGGCACATTCATCAATCATCTGGTCAATAAAGGGTGTAGGGTAGTTGTCTTTCAAACAAGCTTGATTTACATCCTTGTAATCAACGCACACTCTAATCATTCCTTGTTTTTTCATCACAGGAACAATATTCGATACCCAATCACTCAGAGGAACGAGGTAAATGTAACCAACATGGAGGAGTTTTTCAACTTCCACCTTGATGGCAGCGGCTTTCTTGGGGTGCACCTGCTGTAGCCACTGTCATACCAGTTTGACATCTGGATACATATTAATTTCGTGTTCAACTATGCTCGAGTCAATACCTGGAATTTCATCATATGACCAAGCAAAGACATCTCTAAACTTGCGAAAGAGAGCGCTATATATTTCCAGTTCTGAAGAAGAACAAGATTTGCCAACATGAATATTCTCTACAACATCTGTTTTGGTTCAGATATTCATGGCAGTAGCCTCTTCGATATTGGATAGGTTTCTCTCGGAATCCACCGTATTTACAGTATTCGCCAAAAAGTCAAATATTGAAGGATGGTGTAGATTACCGGAATTATCTTCTTTCTAGTTCAGAAGATGGGAATGATGGTGGTAATCTTCCCATGGTGCCCCATCAATCATCATCGATTGAGCGATTCCTTTGTCTGTAGAGTCTACTCACAACCAAGGATCTGAAGCGGTGCCATATTCCTTAGACCTATCTATCCAAATGCTTAATGAGCGTTGATGCAGGCTTTCCTCCCATGTTGAAAACATTGATTGCTATAATATTTCCAGTGGGGTTAGAGGCAAAACTTGCAGATGGTCCATTTTAACATTGTTTTTTGACATCTTTTGAATGGTAGATATCATATTGCAGGTTCCTACATTAGCCATTTCCACCAAATTCATTGGAGATGGTAGGGTAAAAGTTCCCATTAATGTGGGGTCTTTTAGTAGGCCTACTTCAATATTGTGAAGCATGCTAGGGCTTCCATGGATCATCAAAATGCTTCCTGTAACTTGCGAACTGTTGGGGAGAAAATTTTGTTGGTCAATGGTTGTAACTCCTCCTTGGGAAGGAAATGCAATTTTCCTAGAGTAGGTCAACACAATGGCTGCCATGGCGTATATCCAAGGTCTTCCCAGTAGGATGTTGTAATCAAGATTTCCGTTGATGACTTCAACATCAATTTCTACTATTTTGCTCCCCAGTTCAACTTGCAAGTTACTTAATATCCGATATGGGGTGTATGTTCGTCCATCAAATGCTTTCAATGTTGTCGACGATCGCGACAAGGAAGGAGACCCTAGAGTTTTCCAGCAACTCATCGACATGATACATGTGGATGCTCCCTCATCAATAATTGTTCTATGAACAGTTTTGTTGAGGGCTTTCACTTGAATGTGGAAAGCTAGTTGAGCTGATAACTGAGGGTCGTATCCTTTGTGATTAAAATATACAAGATTGGAATCCCTTGGGTCAATCCCACCTATTGCTGATAATAAAGCCTTCTTTTGGGAGGGGCAATTTTGCAGTACCTCAAGAGTCGACATCACGGGGGGTGATTGGGCTAAATCCTCCATTATATTATAGTGTTGTGCTGCTCGGGCATGCGGATTATATGTCGATTTGTGTACTACTCCATTTGGAAGTTTTATTGTTAATTCAGGAATGATGGGTGGCACAACTTTGGTTGAAGTTGTTGTTGAACTACTAGGTTGATCATCATCCTTGTTGTTCAACATCTGTGGATTCCCGTAATCTTTACTTCTTGTCGATATGAGAGCATCATTCAGTTGCTTTGAAACTGACAACATTAGCACTTGGGACGGGGAAGCATTTTCACTAGCAACCAGATTTGTTCCTGGGTTTGGAAATGGATTAGTCAATACAGCTGAGGTTTTCGAACTTTTGAAGAATTTTCTAAGTTCATCTTTATTTGGACATTCTCTGGTCTAGTGATTCTCGTCACATATATGACATGGAGTTTTGGGTTTCCCATTCCCATAAGGGTTTGCAGAAGATTTTCTAGGACATGAGTCCTCCTGGTTTTTCTTCTTCCCTTGTTTTTTCCTCTTGCCTCTTGGTTGCTTGGGTTCTTTTCCTTTGTCTGTCAACACGACATTTACTTCCGAGGCTAGAAGTTCCTCATTTGCATTTTGACTTGAAACCGTGTGGGCCTTTTTTGATGCAGCCTTTGCAGTTTTAGTGCTTGTCGTACCTATCACACCATCGCCGGCATTAGAGTCTTTGTTTGATTTGGGAGGCGCAGGAACAGAAACTTCTGGTCTAGGAGCATCAGGGATTTTATCATAGAGCGTGCCAAACTGAGTATGGATCAATTCTAGATATTGTGCATGAGCAATAACTTGCTCTTCGGTGATGGCTCCTCCCTTTGCCACATCTTCTGTAATAGCAGGTAACAGAGACTTAATAAACCATTCAACCAATAGCTGATCAAGAACATACGTTTTTACCATTCTACGACGACGTCGCCATTCATGAATATGATCGGATATGTGAGTGGCCATCGTCTGTTTGAAATTGGTAAGTAGCTCAGTTCCTGTTTCGTACCTTATAGGTAACTAAAAATAGGTTAAAAAGGTTGTGACTAGGGTACTAAAGTTATCAAACAAAGCTCTAGGAAGTTCGATATACCACTTTACTGCCAGACCAGTTAGCATTCGCTGAAAGAGGCGAAGCCTGATCGAATCATCATTGAGAGTGTTTGATGAACACCATAGATGAAAATTCATCACATGATTTGACGGGTCTTCGCCCGGATTTCCATTAAATTTAGGAATATCAGACGGAGGTTTGTGCGGAATCATCGGCCATCAAGGGGTGTAGGCAATTGGAATGTTCGTTAGTCGACTTAGATCCGGTAACTCTAAAGTTGCCACAAAAGACAACTATTGGTTCAGGCTTGGTTGAGCATACCCAGGATAAGATGGAATCATTTGAGCAGTCGGTCTTTGCATACCAGCATAATGCATTTGATGTTGGTAACTTTTGTAATGTTGATGGGCATAACCATTATGATATGGTTGTTACGACTGCCCATTACTTGCAAAGACTTGTTGCTCATATCCTTGGTAGGCCTGCTGGAATTGTGGTTGTTGGTATTGCACCAGCCATGGTTGTGAAGCCATGGGCTATTGTCCAGTACTGACTGTTTGACCAAGATGGGGATTAGTGTTCCCCATTTGAACCTATGCCATTCCACTAGTTGGTGATTGCGGTTGTGTCGTAGGTACAAGAGATTGTTGCATTACAACCTGCGAAAATTGAGGTTGGCATACAACTGGTGACGCTTGTACTTGTGATACTACCATAATAGCTGGTGTAGTGGGGATATTTATCATAGGTAAACTTTGTTGTATTGAGCATACAACTCTTGGTTTTTGAGACAGGATTGGCACCCAACCGCTAGTCGTGATTCTAGCATAACTCAAATTTTGTTGTGAACTCACGCATGGTTGTCCTTTCGAGCAAGGCAATGAAAAGGTATACAGCCCTCCATATGACGGTAATCCAGTAATCAAAGGAATGATTTGCCTTTGGGGACCGGTTTGCCCAAATTGACCTTGTGAAGGATCAATTTGTTGAGACTCAACGTAAGAGATTCCAGATATAATTCCGGACAAATAAATGGAAACAGTCCATACTCTCAAAATAGCCCCTGTATGGACTCCATCCAGCAATTGAAAGCTGGTTGGGACAGATGGCATGCCAATGAACATTGTCGGAGTAGCAGAAGGAACTTCTGTTGTTGCTGTGTCAGGTAACACAGTCCTTGATATCGACGGTTGTTCATACATATTAAGCATATCCAAAAGATTCCTCAACGATTCTTCAGGAACTTCTGATGGCAGGTGAATATCTTCTGATGAAGAAGGATACAGGGCAATCCCAGCTCCAAGTTGCGTTGGAGTGCTAGAGGGAGGATCTTCCACAATCTCTTCTATGGCAATCAATCCAGGAGGAAGAGGCAGACTGTCAGGTCCATAAAATATTTCTGGTGCCAAAGAAGATATAAGTTCTGCAGCAACAGACGGATGGGGAGTAACACCTTCTAAATTGGCTATAGATGGAGTCGGTTCAGGAATAGAAGTGTTAACCATCACACTAGGATCAGTTGTAATGTCCTTTGGTTGTTGTGGAATTTCTTCTGTTGAGGCAGGGATACCAGAAATGTTCGAAGTAACCGGAGTCTCTGAGGATGTTGGAGTGCTTGCTCCAACCAACCAAGGGGACTTTGATCTGGTCAAATGAGTTCGCTTCATCTGGAATGGCATCGCTTCCGGATTCAACGACGGTTGACTCATAAGTCTCCGCGAATGACGAGGTTTTGATTGACTTTCTTCTACGGTTGTGGATTACTTGATCAACTCAAAATAAAAGGGAAATTTCTTTTTTGAATTAAATGAATTTTAGACGCTTTGACACAACTTGTTTTTTCAATTTTAAAGAGTCGAGAAAAAACAAAAGATGACTTTAGTCGCCTTCGATTTTTATTGAGCCTGAAGTGACAATTGCTCAGAGGACCTTTTCCTTTAAGGAGTCTGAAAAGGAGAAAAATGGACTTCTCTGGAGATTTAGGCAGAGGGGATTACCAAACCAATCGCAAAACTGCAGAATACTTTTTATGGTATGGCATTCAGTCTTCCTGAATGCTGTGTTCAGTGCATTGCGATTGATAGGGTGGCAGACACGGCTTCCTAAGGATAAAGGATGCAGCATATTGTGGTCTCCCAAAATGTACTCGATGGTACGTGGGAGCACAAGTCCGTACTGGAACTTGTCGTCTCAGAGTGGAGGAATCACCCAACCAACAATGAAAGAAATAGTTACCAGGTTTTGCAATTCCAAAATACGTCTCTAACCTAGACCTCTAGATGTTGTGCGTTAGGTTCCAAAGCGTTGTTAGATTCATTAAATTTATTTTAAGTTGATCTTGCTTAAAAATTTTCCATTCAGCTTCACCACGTGGTGTGTATACAATTCCTAAAATGCAGTCTAAGATGAGAAACAAACGTTTAATCTTCTTTTGACAATGAAAATCCTAGATATTAAGGAAAGAAAGAATCTTTCAGCAAAGAGCACATAGCACATGCTAAATGCACTGTCCTAAATCAAACCAAGCAGTCAAAATGCAAATGCACATGCATATATTTGTTTTTAGCCTTCTTAATGTATGAATGATGATAAGAAAGCTATGTGCAAATCTAAATTATTTTCAAAGCAACAATACTCAACAAATTTCTTTTCAAAATGAAGTGAAGGTAAGACAGACACTTTGCGATTTCGAAATGAAAATTGCTTTTTGACACTTTAAAAACTACTAATTCAAATCATATGCAAGAGTAACTGTATAATCGACTATCAAGAACAATGGGATTCTCTTCTATAGCTGAAAACGATAGCTACGACACTTTAAAATTTAGAAACGACAGTTCGACTATGCTACTTTTTTGCAAAAGAGAACTGAAAATGGCGAACAATACATAAAAACACTTACAGTTATTTGCACTATGAGGCGGAATGATGTAAGAGAAGGGGGTTTTCATAGAGATACACTGACCACAGACAGCAAAACTCCTGAATAGGACTAAAAATAGTGAGGAAAAACCAAAGTCTGAAGGTAAAGTTAACCTTCCCTGACCATCGCACCTGT
>APFE030218136.1:54924-77460 GCA_000404065.3 Pinus taeda | reverse complement strand
GGCTGTGGCCATTTCCTTCAAAGCCCTCAAGGATGCAGTACCAGAAACTCAGCATGCAAAGAAAAAGAACCCGTAATGATTAACGCAAAAGAAAACTCTCTTCGAGTTTAGCAAACTCCAACAGGCCCGGAAGGGCAAACAAAGAAAGTTTTTTTTCAAAATAGGTTCAGAAACTAACCTAGAGCAATAGGGGTTGGAAATTTGGCAAGTTTTCCTCCTTTGTTGGTAAGGCCTGCCACTATGCAGTCACTCAGCCTGCAAGAGGAAATTACATTGGTTAAATTCCTTTCATTCATAAACCAACTGGGATAAATTGAAACAAATAAATAAAACCCTTACTTGTGGTGTTGAACACAAGAATCCTGAGCAGACTTGAACCACGTCATCCGTTTCGGATCACAGGAGGAATCCCAAACTACCTTGAAAATTGTAGAATTGAATCTGATGGACTCCTCATTACAGGTATTGAACTGAAGATAACGAGGGCTTAAATCTCGGAAAAGAGCTATTTTAGAATCATTCAGCAAGCATAAGCCCAGTAAGGACATGGTTGGTAATGAAAACCGTTAACTTGAATTTTGATGCTCAGAACTCTGTTGCAGAGCAATTTCCTCCAACCCTCGGTGGGGTCGATAGGTGCAAATGACTATCATTGACAACCTTCGAAGAAAAATTTATATGCATAAAGACCAAAGTAACTTTGTTCATCAAACATAGAAGATGCAACTGCTTCCATTTCCTCCATCCTGAAACCAAAAAACTGAAACCAGAAAAAATAATTAGAAGAGATATAAGGCCAACCTCATAGCCAAAAATGATTCAAACAGCAGAGAATCAGGTGCACAGTACACGAACCATGAAAAGAATGTTGTAAAAAACTTGGAGAATGTCGGTTTTAGAAAACTAAAACCAGAAAAAATAATTAGAAGAGATATAAGGCCAACCTCATAGCCAAAAAGGATTCAAACATAAGAGAATCAGATGCACAGTACACGAACCCTAAAGAATTCTCATTTTAACTTAACTATTAGGGTTTTTTTTGTCTTAATTATCAATCCAAAGGCCTTAAAATTTCCAATCATCTAACATCCCCATCCAACGGTACAAATGATTACACATTCTAACATATTCCTTAGAGACTTTTTATACCAATCTTTCTTCCCAATTTGATTATGAGAAATCGATTTAAAAATGTGGGTTTCATATAAGTGTGGAGTTACTTTTGGTTTCCCATCTTCCTCAGTTCAAAATGAAAAGATCTACAATACCAGATATTATGGGACAGCATTGGAGATGCATAAATTAGGCCTTATTTTTATAGTTCCCACTGTTTAACTCTGTTCCAAGGTGGCCTTCTATAAAAAAAAATATTTAAAGCTACTCTAGTCAGTTATCATATTGACTTTCTAGACCTGCAATTATACTTAGTTTCGATGCAATGTCGCAAATTTGAACCTCCTAAATCAGACATTATTAGCCTTGGACTAAGAGTTTCTCAATATCTCCATTCTCCAAATGCAGATACCTCAAATGTCCAAGTTTCGAATGTTCTGATGAATCCTGAGCGAGCACTTATGGAGGATGACTACCTGCAAAACATTTTCTTGTTATATTAAGGGGCGCTGCCATATACATTCAAAGGAAACCAGATAATCAGAAGCAGAGTATGAATGTGCCAAGTTTTGACAGATCTTAGATGTGTGTGTCTCGAAAGGTTGGCCATTATTGTATATATCTTGATATTTTTGTAACCAGTTTTCCCTAAATATATGTTTCAATATGGTTAAAGCAAACTGTTCCTAGTTCATTGGGGTGAAGCTTTGTTGGTGACAATATAAGTTGGAAAATCTTATTTGGGCATAGTTTCTTCACTTCAAAAGCGGTATACTAGCACAAGGTCTATCATAAATATGCCAACATTATTTGCAAGATCCTCACCATGTTCATGCTCTTAGGCAGATGGTCATGGGATGTAACTTTTATGCTTGATATCAATCAACTTTCTGTTGAATTTGATGTAAGTTGCTTTTGACTGTCACTGTGGCAGTGGATAATTGCTTTTGATTATGTGTATCAACTTCATTTAAAGGAATGCAAATCATTATGTTTTACCAGCATGAACATTCTTCATACAAGTGTACATTTCCATGTGTTGTTGTAGTAAATAGTATAACATATTAGACCTTGGCTCAACCTTAATTGGATTCCATTTACTATTTTATTGAGCTCACTAATAATTGAACATATTATGGAATGACCTCTTTGAAACATATTATGGTGTATTTAAAGGTAGTCATAATTTTCATTTTTGTTTTCTTGAAGTATTTTAAATTTGGTTTGTATTATTGGGAAATATTAAATGTGAGGCCCCATTGCTCCTTCTCCCATTTGACTCGCAATGCTTTGATTTCCTTGCAGAGTAGTTGCTTCTTCCACTTATTTCCATGCTTTCAAGCCAATGACCCAACCATCCTTCGCCATCCTCTACAATTCAGGAAACTCACAAACCATTTTCTTATGCAGGCCAAGCTTAAGGGATGAAATGTCTAGCTTCTAGAGACTGCATAGCTTTAGAGTCTGAAATGAAACTTTTGTATGTTAAGGAAAAGTATGATATCCAAACATAGGAACCCGCAACAAACTAGAGAATCAGTATAAGAAGTAGCCCAACTCCATATCCAACTAACGGTCTTCCAATTTCCAATGGTAGAGGATCCTGCAGAAGAGTTCAAAATATTTTGTGAAAAAATCAAACCAAACATTTACATTTTTTTAGAATTATGAAGATTTTCTCTCTACAATTAATCAAGCTACTGCTCATACCTTTGCAAAAGCTATGGCAAGCCACCCAGCAATGCAAAATATTGAGCACGCTCTCAAAGCCTACATTCAGATACATCTAAGATTGTATTGATGAATCCACATCAGACAATATCTCACAAGATAATATTGCATTATCCAGAAGTATATGACCTTGCATTCAGGCTTTTATAAATCCCACATCAGGTCCTAATTAAATCATATATTGTATTTTTTATAAGCCAATATTTCCTCACGATTGAAGTCATTAGCATAAATATCGATCTGTTAACCTCTAATATTTTAAGGAAGATTAAAAAACACCCATGCCAATTTATTTATAATGGTTGTTGAGATTAAAAAAAAAGATTGGGTAACTGTTTTTTTAAGTGTGGACATCTGCCACTGTAACTGGAAAGCACCTTACCTCTCTCTAAAATTTTCTGACCCCTTTTCGACCAAGATAGTCTACAATATAGCCACTCATTATTGCACCTATCATGGCACCAATTCTTAGCAGAGAACCAAACGTAGAGTACTACATAATAGCCCATTCTTTTTAATAAATACAATGCTTAAGGTTTGAGTTCATTCTTGCATACTATTATCAAAAGGAACTGTAAATGCTATGATAGTCATCTAAATAGTCTTTATACTATAATTAATGAGGATTGTGTTGAGAGTCACAGGCTTGCATTTTGTTGTCAAAAGAATTCTAAATGCTATGATAGCCATGTTCATCTTTTTTATACTAGAATTAACAAGAATTGTGATGTGTAATCAAATCACAGATCATTCAAGTCAATACCAATATCAAACAAACTATTTTCAATCTTTAGTCTGAAATTTAACTTTTATTTTTTAAATGCTAACTTCTTGATTAAGATTGCTAATCATTACAATAGGAAAACATACAATGAGTAAACCGATAGCTCCCCACCTATCCTGCAGAAGTACCCTTGCTTACTCTTCTTGGTACAATAAAAAAAATCAACCATTTACAGTTTTCTAAAACATTTCATTCCTTAAAATGTCTACACCTCTGCTTACTCTTATTTGTACAATAAAACATTCAACCATTTATAGTTTTCTAAAACATTTCATTCCTTAAAATGTTTCAAACAACAGAGAATCAGATGCACAGTACACGAACCATGAAAAGAATGTTGTAAAAACATTGGAGAATGTCGGTTTTAGGAAACTAAAACCAGAAAAAATAATTAGAAGAGATATAAGGCCAACCTCATAGCCAAAAAGGGTTCAAAAAATAGAGAATCATATGTACAATACATGAACCATGAAAAGAATGTTGTAAAAACCCTGAAGAATGCCTTTTTTAACTTAACTATTAGGGGTTTTTTTGTCCTAATTATCAATACAAAGGCCTTAAAATTTCCAATCGTCTAACATCCCAATCCAACGGTACAGATGATTACACGGTGGCAGTTGGGGGAGTTGATTTCAAAGGGGAACGCCTTGCTGCGTAATTAATAATTGTGTTTATTATAGAAGTTTAAAAAAAATAATTTTAATAAATTATTTTTTTTATTAAAAGATATATAAACATAATTTAATAATAAATTTGTTTATTAAAAAGTGTAAATATAATTTAATACAAAATACTAAGATTTATTATATGGCTATTAATAAAAAGTTAATTGTTGACTTTGTTTTTTTTGTTTCTTTAATGATTCGAACTACAATTGGGTGACATGGGTGAGACTACATGCAAATTGATTCCAAACACCAAAACTCTAGAAGCTAGAGTTGGTGATGAGACTTTCTTTCATATTGCTTGTATCCTCCTACACTACGGGCGTATGGGTGACACCTCCAAAAATTTGAACATGGGTGGGACTATTTGCAAATCAATTCCAAGTACCAAAACTCCAAAAGTCGGAGTTGGTGATGGGGCTTGTTTTCATATTGCTTGTATCCTCCTACAATTATTAAGTACCATGCACTAAGCCAATGATTAGCTTGCTACTTTTCCATCTTGTCCATTGAACATTACTTTATTCTCATCAAAGGAACAAGATATGAACATAGTGAGTTAATTAATGGCTTAGTGCATGGTGCTTAATATTTTCCCAATTGGATTACCTTGGCGGACTTCAAAAATATGTTATGGAAACTATACATAAAGTGAACATCATGAAAAATAGTCATGGACTATTTAATGCAAGGAAATAAATATTTCTTTTAATAATAAATTAAGGGGAGTATGAGACTACTTTAATAAAATAGGTTTATTTGATTTAAACAAATGGGGTATCATGGTTTATCATATTTATATCGGTTACAACTATGGGTAAAGATGGTACAATTTGAAAAGAAAAACAATTACTAATTAAAAAGGAAATTTGTATTTGATTGTGTGGTATTTGTAGTATATAGTATGATGAATAAAGGGAAGATTTAGATACCATGATTTCATTTCTACGTGGGATATCACACTAGGTTTGATTTGATGAAATTAATGTGCATGGCTTATCAATATCATTTATGTTTATGGACTATATAGCTAATTAAGGTTTAATATTGCAATATTTCTAATTGGAATCTCAAATGGTCTTGTAAATGTACATGTATGTGAGTTAATGCAAGTGAAATGGGTTGGTGAGATAGGTTCCATTAAGAATTGTGTGTTTATATGTGCCAAATGCGTTAGGTCAGTGGGCCAGAATACTAACAAATTTTAAAGGCCAAAGTGCATGTGTGATTAGGCCGGAGAGCTTATCTGGTAAATGGTTAGTGATCCTAGCAGACATATATGTAAATGTATTAGGATTAACACAATAACATCACCGTTGTAGATTGAGGGATGAAAATAATGTTGGGGGCTAGAACTCCACGACTGGGAAAGTGTTTTGATATATTATAATATTATAATATATCATTAAAAATATAAAAGTAAAGGGTACCATGCTTATAAAAAGGTGGGTTTTGTATTCAATTAGACATGGATCAGTAGGGATAGGTATCCCTATGTGAGAGTCTTGAGGGTACCTGAAGACCCTTGATGACAGCGGGAACTCCTAGAGCCATAGTGCTCTAGAAACCCTTAGCCAACTAAGTTAGTAAACTTAGAGGTAGTGGCACAGACTAAGGGGCTATGAGTGCAAAGAAGGGGGTGCACTACTTGGGTGTGGGGCTAATGGGGGATGTGAGTCTGTTGGTTGGAGGTTATCAGGTTTGATACCTTGGTCGTATTATATTCGGTACTTGATTGTTATCTCGCTCGAGTATTTGTTTCTAAATAGTGTCATGACCCCAAATCAAACGTGATTAACTGTAGAGAGGGTTGGAATAGTGTGGTCTATGGCTAGTTGATATATGCAAGTCCTGCAATTAGTTGGCCAATTTTCACAGATAAGTGCTTGAAGCATGTTTTCTGCATGTTTTACGTATTTTCTAGTAGAATACTTTAGTATTTTGTCATGTTATGTATATGTATTATATTCATAGTATAAGTGCTAAAGGTAGTGGCATCACCTCAGTTGGGCCATTATGGGGTGTTACAAGTGGTACTAGAGCCTAGGCCATAACATTGAGCTTACATAGGCCAAAGATAGAGCATAGGTGAAAAATATTGAAAATTCAAACCAGTTGTTTGAAAAATATCTAAAAAATGTATGGTTTCAACTATAGGCCTACATATGCTAGAAGCAAGGTAGAGACCAAGGACCAAAGTGAAAAATTGCAGACATGTTGATTCTAATGATGTTAATGGAGCCATGGGAGTCGTGCATTCTTAATTTGATTAAGGTTATTGAACCTTTTCTTTCAAAAGAAAAGTATTCTCAAAGTTTCTGCCACATTTCCAAATGTTGTTGCAATCATGCCAACCTTTTTTTATCAGTCACGTCATGGGTGCCATGCACTATGTATCAATTAGAACTTCTTGCATTAGGATTGGAAAATTTATTGGGTTGGTCTTGTTGGGTAGTGTTTGACAAATAAAAATTAGGAGATGGCCCACATACTATAACATGACATGGAAATGTTCATGACCTCGACCAGAGCTTGTGTGTAGATAAACTTCCTGCTATTTTTCATTCACTTGTAGGGGTTCTAGAAATTCAACATGAGCAAGCCATGTATGATGATTTAGAGGCATTACAACACCTCATTCATAATTGTATAGATGAATATATGATGAGTTTGGAGAAATAACAAGTATATAATGCATGCAAACATCCTTGTTTCCATCTTTTTCTCCTTTAACTCAAATGGATTTAGATGCCCTTATTTCACCATTTATCTTTTGTGAATGTCATAAGAGCAAATAGAATATCATGAATAAATTGCTAATAAACTCTATGCAGGGAGAATTATGTGCAAGAAACTCTTTGTTAACTCTCACAGGTACACACCAACCTCAAATTTGTTCCCACAAGCTTATAAGTGGACTCGACTAGAATGTACTTTTACTCACAAAACTCATGACTCTATATGCTACTTACAGAACCATGGAAATTGCATGGTCTTTTTTTATATTTTTTTGATAAATTACAGAAACCATATATTTCATTATTGAATGCCATGATTAAAAGGCATGCCAACACTAGGTTCTTGGAGGAGAATTTTTTATTGTATCAGAAAATGCAACGATAAGGCATATGTGCACTCTAGTGCTTGGGCACAAGGCATGCCTGTCCAAAACTATATAATTAGAAGTGAATTTGAGTTTAATACATTTTTGGGGAATTTTCTGATTGATATGTATGACAAATATGGGTTTATAGATATTGCAGATAGACCGTTTGATGGAATTCCCGTAAGAGATGTGATATCAAGGTGTGTGATGATCTTTTGGTATGACCAAGTTGGACTTACCAACGAGGCCTTGGCTGCCTTTCATGAGATGCAATTGACAAGTGTGATTCCTAACGCAACTACCATTATGTTACTCACTTATGGAGATGCATGCACAATGTAGGAGTATTGATATCACACACCAGCTATTTGACGAAATGTCTAAAAGGGATGACGATGAAAATGGGGGATTTTCCAGAAGGTTGCACATTGCATATACCTTACTTCACCACACCCAAGGCTCATCATTGTGATAGGTGATAGGCTTCCTATGGCCTCCTTGCATAGGATTTCTTGATCGATGTCCACTGATCCATAGGTTACTTGCTTCACAGCTATTGCTACAAAATCATACAAAGGTCTTGAGATTCTAATCTCACAATGGGAATGGAGTTGGAACGAACCAAAGAGGAATCACAAGGAAATTGTGCCACTTATGCCATATCAGTGTGCACTAACGAAGAATCCATAGAGGATGAGGATCTATGAAGCTTCTAGTGCAAGAAAGGGACTATATAAAATGTAGAAAAGCTTCAAAGAGTGGTCAAAAGTTGGTTGATGGTTTTTCTCCATTTATGAAGTTTTCCCATATTGAAATCGATAGAGCAGCGATGGCTTCATAGGTAGGGGATTTCTAATCAAGAGAGCAAAATCTCCAGAATTTTTGCGGCTTATTGTAGTCTCATATTTACTTATTCACACGCAATTTTGATGTTGTGGTGTTCACAAGCTATCATTTCCAACTTTAATATTTTAAGTGTCCGTCAATGAGTGTAGAGTTAGCTCATGATTTATATTGGGGGTATTTTGTATCACTCCTGAAGCTCCGAGACTAGGATGGAACATATAATTTAAGAGTTAATTCTCTAACAAATTCATTATAGGTCAAGATGTGGACATGTTCTTCAATTGCAGAAGAAAACAGGCGTTTTATTATTGCGTTAGAGTGCTTGCCGAGGGAAATTTTGTTAAATATCCATCTTTTGGAGGAGGACAGTGTGAAAATATTGAACATTAACACAAGTTTCAAAAGCATTGTTAAAGGTGTGGAGCATTTAAAAGTGCCCCACTTATTCAAAATGGAAGAACATTTCTATGAAAATTCAGTGTCTTTACATTGAGTAATTTCCATGGGTGATGGCAGAAGCAGCATCATTCCGATCAAGCATTTTAAATTGGATCAACCATTCTATTCATATTCCCCATCTTCGGGTGCTTATACCTCTTCAAAGGTAAGAAGGATTGGAACAAATAAGGCACCACCCGTACTGGTTGTTGGGTTAACTATCTTGTTGGTTCTTCTCCTGGCGTGGCTGAAGATTATATTCATTCAAATTCTAATTGGTTTAATCCAGTCCTTCTTGCTCCTACTAAAATATTAACTACTCAAAGCATCACCCTTAAGGATGTCAATTAGTAGTTTTCTGTCCCCTTTACCTCAACAGATATTATTCCATATTTGACACAACTTTATTCATTCTTTAAGAGCTTCATTTTCAACCTAATGGTCCATGCCTTCCCAATGAATCTACGAAACATATAAAATATTTTACCTTCTTTCTTCAAGGACTTGGCCCAATCTTGCCAATACAAGGTTTCCTCGTGTTGTTGTGCAGAAATTTAGTTTTTACCACTCATCCTTGGTTTTCGTCTAGATAATATATAGGTGTCCCTTATTATCTCTCCTTTAGTGGGAGGAATATGTTTCCTAATTATTGAGCCTTCAAAATTCTCAATCCTTGAGTTGTTTTGTTTCCCCAATCTTCTCTCATATTTGGGATTTTAGATTCTCTTTGATTGCTCTGTAAGTTCCTTTCCAAATTTTTCTAGTGTCAAGTAGCTTTTAATAAAAAAGAATGTTTTCTTTCTTTCCAGAGATCCCAAATGATGAATCCTATATTAACATTCCATATTTTCTTAATGATAGTTGAGGTTCATTGACTTTGGTCATTTAGTTTTTGCAATTGATATTTCCAAGGAAGTAGGGGTTGGTTATTAAATTGCATAGGCCATGATGTTCATAGTTTTTCGACAACTGGACAATTTATTTAATACACAATCTAAAACATTTAAGAGTTTCCAATCCTTGAATTCTTGTGCTTATAATCAATATCGCCTATGCTTTAAGAAATTTTCAACTTCAAGCTCATTTGGATGCTATAAGGTATCGAAGCAAAAGGCAATAGAATTTGTGGTGTGAAACAAATCAATGGAAGCAAGAGCACTGGCAACAAATGTGCTTCAATTTTCAATCATGAATGCCAAGGAACTGGTCTTAAAACTCAAGGTGGTCAATTGGAGGTTCCATTATATAGGCTTGCACAGGTATTCGACTGGATTGTGGAATTAATTAAATCTTGGAAGTTGTGGATTGATTATCCTCAACAACTGCAAGAATGTGCCAGAGGGACTTTATTCTATCCTACAAATAATAGCCAGGTGATCCAAATTGGATCATTATATTGTTTAACATCCATCTCGATGCATTTAGAGTGGAAAAAGTGGAGGAAACATCTCATGAAACTATTACTACCAGCGAGACACAGTTTGGCAAAATAGGGTCTGACTCATTCCGGGAGCGTTTTGAGGCATCAAACGACATTTTTTGGGGTAAAACTTAGTTTTTTTAGCTCTACATCTTTCAGGCTATTCTACATGCAAAGATATTTCCAACGGTTCAAGAAGCATGTCAATTAGAGTCTGTATGCAAAAGTTATGCCACTTAGAAGTTGACCACCCTGTTTTCACTTCTATAGTTCGGGAGGATGCCGTGTCAACCCCCATTATTCATGGAAAAGGGGCTAGCCATGTGTTTTTGATGTAAAATACTCTAGAAAAGTCTATTTTGTAAGTCTAGTTAAGAGTTTATGTAGTCCAACCTAACCACTAGTAGGTTGTTAGGTTGTGTTATAACCAGGCCACTAGGAGGAAGAGGAATTCCATTCTTTCAACAGCATTTTGTTCCATATTTGAACAAAGATAGCGAGGAGAGATAGGAGGTAGAGAACATAGAGAGGATTTGTGTACTATAGCATCCCACAGGCCACATGCATTACTTTTTTGTACCTACAACCATATTTCCAGATAGAGAAAGAGAGTGGAGCAACCTCGCCTTCCAGCTGGATTTTTTCTTGAAAGGGTTTCCCAATGCATATCTTGTGTCTTATGTGTGTGTGTGTGTGTGCTTATTTTTTTATTCTCTACTTTTCTGCATAATTTCCATTCGCATGCATGCACTAATTACGGTTAAATTTGCATATCTCAAAGTTTAATAAAATTGTAATAGTGTAGAAATTCAAAATTTTTAATATATTATTATTAGATATGTTGTGGAAAACTGTCTAATGGAATATCCACGACAATTTACAGATCACCAGGAGAAATCAATTTTTTTGTTGCAATTTTTATACTTCAAGAAGATCTTAATTTTCTTCAAGCTCGATTTCAACAATAAAATTCACAAAGAAATATCAACAAAATTTGAGGTCTGCCAAAGAAGAGTATGTCACATAATTTATATGGGGGAGCTCGTGGAAATGGAGGTTATGCAAAGGCTATTAAATAGAGGCTAAATGTCATGTTTCCAAGAGTAACGGTAACAAAGGATCCATGAAAACTAGAGAGACATGCAAGAACTCTACATTTAAAACATTCAAAAGATCACATTTCAATAGCTTGAAGGTCTGGTCATTGAGATATCTTTGTTGTTGGATTGTTTACATTCTAAGGAGTTCATTTATTCCTTGATCTACATAGAAGAGACTATGTTTTGAAAAGAAAGTTGAGGCATTAATCGATTTACAAAGTTGCTCAAGGTAGAGATCATTTATATCAACATCTTCCCTAAAGGATAGTATGATGCTACCAAGTAAGGAAGATAGGTGGTAAACATTATTGTTTTCCACTATTGTTCCGTTAAAAGATTGTTAATCAGTTTATCATAAGAAATACACTATTTGAATTTTTCCATGTTAGTCTTATTCTAGTTGTAATGAATACAATCCTGGGTATTTTTCATATACATTTGCAACAGTTGTAAACTCTTCAATGGTTAGTTAGACATCATGTCGGTAAAGCATGTCCATCATTGAATTAGAGGTGGAGAGTTATTCTACATCATTTATTAGGAAAACCTTTTTTGAAGAGCTTGCCAATAAGGGTATTAATCACACAAGTTATTGCGTATTGATTGATTACACCTTTTGAACAAAGGTCATAGAAATATATACAGGTGGAGTGCTAAGTATTTCTTATGGTAGAGTATCTAAATGAATAATCAGTTCCTCAAGTAAATTTAGTTCAGATTTTATTTTGATGATTTGCTAGTAAAGATATATTCCTCACCAAATTTTATGAAAAAAGTGTTAAGCTCCAAATATTCTTGTGGAGAACGCTATTCCTTGGGAAGATTATGATGTTATTTTGGAAACCTTAAATTGGATGACTTAGTAAGGTCCATGAAGGGGGAAAAACCATCTCTCATTAAGAGGAACTACACTTTTAGGAATCCTAACCATCAAAATCTACCTATAATCCTATGAATGCTCAAATATTTTCAAGGTTCCAAATGCTTATAAGCCTATGAATTCTCAACTCTTTTCAAGGTTCCAAATGCTTGAAGATTCAATGGAATGGATGCAAATTTTGTTAGGAATCAAATTTGGTGATTGTCCATGCCTTAAAATGCGTATACCTGTAGCATAGCAGGAATTGATATGAATGATGGTAGACTTTTTATTTCCCTTAGTTCCAAAAAAAATAGAAAGTAGTTAGTAATCTAGAGTGTGAAGGTGTTGCAACTGCAAAGTCTCCCTCGAATGCACATGAACCTTTTGAAATGTATGTACTTCAAAGGACATTCCAACTGATAAAAGATGGGCTACAAAAGTACATCTTTTAATGGTCTAAAGAAATGCATTGGCCAAAACTTTCCTTCATGGTAGGTCTCAAGTTTGGATTCTCAATCTTCAAAAGTTACTAGTTGTAGCAATGATTTCCACATCTTAATCAATAGGAGATCATTTATGATGACTTGGACGAAAAAAGATGTAGAAGAAAAACAATGCATTTGATGCAGTGATGCATTTTGTGTCTATTTCTTATGTTGGAAATATTATTGTTAATCCACTAAGGTACTATCATAATATTACGTCAAGCACCTTGACTGTTTTGGAAGTTGCATTATTGTTGTGTCAAAGATGAACATTATGTCTGGATGGATCTAAATTATGAAAATCAAATCGAGTACAAATAGTATTTTTGTTGTGGAGCAGCTCTCCAAGAATATTACCTCAATAATTCCACTCACATTCGATCACATATTTAAGTTGCAGCTTACAGAGCACTAATAAGTGGGTCAACAAATATGGATGTACTAGATGCAAATATAGATGTTCATCCATTGCTTGATTTTATTCTATTTGTGCCCTCATTTACAATGTTCTTTTTTGTTGCTGATGGGAAACCTACCTTGAAACAAGTGTTATGTTGATCAATTTTGTTTGTTTGACAAATTTTTGGAGGTTGTGGCAAAAGAAAAAACAACTAATGCCATTAAGAAGCTTTTATAAATTGCATCAACAACCACTTCATTTTTACTCAGAGATTTAAGTGGGAGAAAAAGTAATTGATGCACAATCGATTCAACAAATTGATATTCTCAAAGATACCAAGGCTCAAATATCCCAGTTGATGGAATAGTAGTGTGGGGTTCTAGCCATGTAAATGAGAGTGATTACTGGTGAGTCAACTCGAATGTCAAAGGAGAATCTTTATTCTGAGATGGCTTCATAGGTAGGTAGAAGTGTCTATGGCATTATAAATCAATGGAAAGGGCATGCCAATATGCATGGAAATAAGCATTAAGTTTAAATCACCTTTTACCTAGTGCACACCTTATGGTGCATGAATCAAGCATAATACAACCATATAGAGTATTTAATTTTAATGTAAAATTTATTTCCGAGTATTTATTACATTTTGAAGTTGAACACTTTTGAAGATAATGTGAATTTTTTGTGATGAAGATTATAACATATTTTTTCTCTTGAACATTATTTTGGAACAATCAAAGAACAAAGGCATGCAATTAGTCCTTGGAAGGAAACAGAGGTTCAAGTTGAAGGATTTGGATGTTACATGGCACATAGTGCATTAAGGACAATATTAAAAGAAGGGGGAGGGTAATCTAATATCTTTGACTGGAACCTAGAATGGTATTGTAAATTTACATGTAATACTTAGGTTGATGAGTTGGTGCACGTGAAATACGATGGTGAGCCAGGTTCTATTGAGGCTTACACGCCTATATGTGTAAAATGTATTAGGTTGATGTGCCAAAGTACTTATGAGTTTTCAAGGCGAGAGACTCTGTTTTATTAGTTTCGCATAAGCATCAAGGAGAAAGACTTTCATTGGGAGGGAGAGGAAAGAATGCTCGATCAGAGGCCGCAATATGCCCCCAATTTCAAGCTCGACCAACGGGCCCATACCACACAAACACAAATGATATATATAATAATATATAATATATTATATATATATATATATATACATATATAAATATATATAATATATAT
Source organism: Pinus taeda (assembly GCA_000404065.3). Taxonomy (NCBI): domain Eukaryota; kingdom Viridiplantae; phylum Streptophyta; class Pinopsida; order Pinales; family Pinaceae; genus Pinus; species Pinus taeda. Next base: position 63,265 of record APFE030218136.1, on the reverse strand, counting down.
TATATATATATATATATAATATAATATATATATAAATATATATATATATAGTATATTATATATATATATATATATATATAAATATAAATATTATATATATTTTATGTATATATATATTATATATATAAATATATATAATATAATTATATATATATAATATATATATAATAAATAATATTTATATATATATATATATATATAATTATATATATATAAATATATACTATATATATAATAAATATATTATATATATATATAATATAATACATAATACATTACGTACATATTAAAATGACAAAACGTAGAAAGACATGCTCATACAGCGACGGGGCGTTACTTTTGAGGTGAAAATAGCAGAAGAGTTGTGGGTAGGGGTGAAATGCCATCGAACCAGAGCTAGTTGGTTCTCCCCGAAATTCATGCTAGAGTGCTTGTCGAGGGAATTTTCGTTAAATATCCTTCATTTGGAGAGGACCATGTGGAAATATTGAACATTATCACAAGGTTCAAAAGAATTGTTAAAGGTGTGGAGCATTTAAAAGTGCCCCACTCTTTTAAAATGGCAGAACATTTCTATGAAAAGTCAGTTTATTTACATTTAGTAATTTCCATGGGTGATGACAGAAACAACATTGTTCATATCAAGCATTTGAAATTGGATCAACCATTCTATTCATATTCCCCATCTTCAGGTGCACATACCTCTTCAAAGGTAAGAAGGATTGGGACAGATAAGGCACCATCTATCCTAGTTGTTGAGTCAACTATCTTGTTGGTTCTTCTCCTGGCATCGCTAAAGATTATATTCATTCAAATTCTAGTTGGTTTAATCCAATCCTTCTTGCTCCTAATAAACCATTAACTACTGAAAGCATCACCCTTAAGGATGTCAATTAGTAGTTTTCTGTCCCCTTTACTTCAACAGATATTATTCCATATCTGACACAACTTTATTCATTCTTTAAGAGCTTCATTTTCAACCTAATGGTCCATATCTTTCCCAATGAATCTATGAAACGTATTAAATATTTTACTTTCTTTCTTTAGGGACCCTACTCAATCTTCCCAATTCAAGGTTTCCTCATGTTGTTGTGCTGAAATTTAGTTTTGACTGCTCATCCTTGGTTGTTGTCTAGATAATATTTAGGGGTCCCTTATTAGCTCTCCTTTAGTGGGAGGAATATGTTTCCTAATTATTGGACCTTCCAAGCCTTCAAAATTCTCAATCCTTGAGATGTTTGGTTTTCCCAATCTTCTCTCATATTTGGGATTTTAGATTCTCTTTGATTGCTCTGTAAGTTCCTTCCCATTTTTTTCCAGCATTAAGTAGGTTTTAATAAAAAAGAATGGTTTCTTTTTTTCCAAATATCCCAAATGATGAATCCTAGAATAGTTTTCCATATTTTCTTAATGATAGTTAAGGTCCATTTTTACTTTGGTCATTTAGCTTTTGAAATTGATATTTCCAAGGAAGGAGGGGTTGGTTATTGAATTGCATAGGCCATGATGTTCATAGTTCATTGGAAACTGGAAAAATTATTTAATATACCATCTAAAACATTTAAGAGTGTCCAATCCTTGAATTCGTGTGCTCATAATCAATATCACCTATTCTTTAGGCAATTTTCAACTTCAAGCTCATTTGGATACTATAAGGGATGGAAGCAAAAGGCAATAGAATTTGTGGTGTGAAACAAATCAATGGAAGAAAAAGTGCTACCAACACAAGTGCTTCAATTTTCGGTCATGAATGCCAAGGAACTGGTCTTAAAACTCAAGGTGGTCAATTGGAGGTTCCATTATATAAGCTTGCATAGGTATTTGACTAGATTTTGGAGTTAACTAAATCTTGGAAGTTGTGGATTGATTATCCTCAACAACTACAAGAATGTGCTAGTGGGATTTTATGCTATCGTACAAGTAATAGCTAAGTGATTCGGATTGGATCATTATATTGTTTTTCATCCATCTCGATGCATTCAGAGTGGAAAAAGTGGAGGTGTTGTAACATATCTAGTTTTGATAAGTTAGTATATTAGATATATAAATTTTGAAAATGTTAAGGTAGGATATGGATGCAAAAGAAATAAAAAATTGTTTAAAAAATGTTAGGAAAAAATGATTATGATAGGCATCCATATCAATAAAATGTTAGGTTTTAGTTACTTTAAACAAAGAAGGCAGAATAAAATGTTAGGGAAGCTAAAAGAAAAAGGAAAAAAGCTTCATTTAAAAGTTTTGGAATGCATAAGGTTGCTAGCTCAAATGCACCATCATCATGCTCATCCTATGTTGCGTGTGCAGAATAATTTATCGAAGGAGGTCATGTTCCCATTCTTACACTAAAAATCCCCTCCTTACATTATAATCCCCTACATATTCATTTCCCTAATTCACTCCTTCGTTACACACTCCCCTCATACTTTTCATCCTAAGTCTTAGTTCCCAATACTTCATTCTCGACACATTATATTTCATTCCCTACCTTCCTACCATATAACTCTAGTAAGTTATATTCTTGACACATTATCATTTCACCCCATATATCCCGATTCATGTAAACATTGGATTAAAATTTTTAACGTGATTCGGGCCCCACCATTAAACAATGGTTATCTACCTACTTATTCTCGACCGTTAATTTTAATCCAGTGCTTCTTATATGATTTCAAACCCCCTCCACCGTCTAACCTTTATCAGCAAGCGCGGGGGGGAATGAGTTGTATTACCATACCACCCACCCACTACGAGTCACCATCACAGGATTTCGGACCCCCTCTATCGAAACCGTAAACAACCTCGCCCCCCTCCGAAAGTTGTTTCCTTGAAACAACTTACCATTGACTGTTGATTACTCTGTCATCCCACCGTTGCCATGTAGCCTACAATTGACGAATTAAATCACCTCCCTCTATATTCATGTTATCCATTTATTTCAATCGCCCATTAACCCCATGCCATCAATGGTTAAAATATTTTGTTATAAACTCATTTCAAACCCTCCGCAAACTTCCTATTTTCATTCCACAATCTACAGAGCTCAAATTACCGTCAATGTTTGGTCGCACGTATTCCATTGATTCTTAAAGCACCACCGCTTGTCCGAGAAGCATTCAACTTTACATATACACTTCCCATCTTCATATATTGGTAAGAGAACCTCCTTTCCATTATAAACCCATGTTATTCTATTTATAATTTAAAATACATTGTCAAATTATTATCAGTATGCCTCCTAAATAGAAGAAAACACAGGAAGATGTTAACCCTCTCATTTTTCCCTCTGTTGAGATTCACCATATGCCTTTAGCCTATAGAGACTATATGATTCATGAAACCAATTGTGATATTGATCTTTTTGAATTATAATGTTGTCTAGAAGATAAATATGTCGAGCAAACCAATGAACTTCAACTATGGAAATCAAACCTTCCCTATTACATCCTTCCTCTCACCTTTAGTGCTCCAGATTTTATCAAAAGATGTCAAGCTTCTTACCTCCCAGATTAGAGAGCCATTGTCAATCCTCAGTGCCAAATTTTGTTTACTATAACCCCTGAATCCATTGACCAGATGATGCAAGCCCAAACTGTCAAAGATACCACTCCATTTTCTCATGAAGCCTTAGTTGAATTATATCAAAAACTGGATTTTATGAAGAGAACTGAAACCTTGGAGTTATTCCTTTCAAAATATGCCCCCATGCCTAAGAAGAATCCTCACCATCATTGACCCATTCATCAGAGCAATAGCCAAGTAAGTAAGAAATCAGAGTGGTAATTTGCTTGGCTTTTTCTGGTTATGCCAAGGCATCTAAAATATTTTGGGGTTTTTGATTTTGTAGATGACCAAAGAACAGTTAATTAAAACAGGTGTTTCTAAAACTTAGAAATATCTTAAATATAAATGAAGGGTTGTTTTTTTATTTGCGCATAGTAGTTTAAATTTTATGTGTGATGGATTTTAGAAGAAAAAGGAAATGTAAATGATCATATAATTAGACAGAATACTTAATCATTCGCAAGAGGAAATCATTAAAACTATGTTTTAATGATCAAAATAATATAACTAAATTATAATAGAAACCTAATGCAATTTAACTTTCAAGAGGAAATAGTAGAAGAAAACATCTATGTAACTTAGTCTCTTAATTAAATTACAATTCACAATGAATTAAAAACTAAATTGATAATCAATTAAGGTTTTTAATTGTATAGCTGTCTATAAGATAAATTATATAAAGAAAACAATTATGATAAATACAAAGAAGAACTCACTAGAAGACAAGCCGTGTGTAGATAACTTAGAATCCTTTATTGACTTTCAAAAACCTCCAGCTTAGTACAATTCTATTAAAAAACTAATTCAAAGGTGCGACCCCTAAATCTTTATTAGAATGAGGTATTTATATAAAAAAAAAAAGAGTGTTACAATTAATGCATCATTTACTAGGCATGCTAAAATATCCAAAACTAAAACAAAATTGAAGGATTCGATCTAAGAAGAATTCATCTGCGTTCTGGCCCTATTATGCTAAAATCTGTTGCTGAGTCACCTCTTTTGTTGGATACACTCGCAACTAACTATTGTGCTGGAGTGATGTGCTAGAGGTGCTGGAATAATATGTTGGGATGCTTTATTCATTTTGATATTCTTTCAATTTCTCCCAACATTTTAAATTTGGAATTGTTACCTTTGTAGCCTTTCGGTAGATTTCATCTACCTCAGCATGTTTAGTAAAGGTAGGTTTTACTCGAAAAACATGTTGAATCTCATTTTGAATAGAACAAATATTTTCAACTGCTTCATACAAATCTCTCTCAGTGATTGATCCTTTGATTGAAGATGATGCAGCAAAGGAGGTTCTCATCTTTTCCTGCAGTCTTTGAATATAATCTATTTTGTCCATCAACTTGTCATTCAACACAAAAATAGAAGGCAGTCCTTTCTTAATCAATGCATCAATTATTGACAGAAACCTGTTAATGCCAAATTCCAGAGTGTGGCATTTTCTTTTAGCCATATTACTAAGTTCTTCTTAGTAAGAACCTTTTTTACTTCAAGGATTGTTTCAGTTTTGTCTTCTACTCCCAATTCTTCCAGCTCATATTTATCCTTGGAATTCATAAATCTAATGATTTTGTTTGCTATTGCAGGCATTGTTCCTAACTGATCATTTATTTTACAAATAGCTTTGTTGGCTTTTTCTACCAGTTCTTTTTGTTTAAACATAATCTGGATGCAGGGCCAAATTTCTTTCATTTCATTGATGATGTTATCCCAAATGATTTCTTTAACATGAGCAAGGGGAGTGCCAATGGAATTCATTTGTTGACTTCTTCCAATTCTCAATCTGAGTTTGGTCTCTCTGGAGTTCTACTGAATGATTGGTGTCAGGCCTGCTTTTAATGTCTTCCCGCTGCTTCACTTTTTCTCCAACATTTGGATTTCTTCGGATTGAAGTGTCATCTTCTAAACTACTTGGGCCAGTTCTATAACATCTCCTTTAGTGACTGTGGTAGGTATAGTTGTATAGCAACGATTGGAAGTGCTTGTAGATGAACAATTGATTTCTTGGCTTTTTTAATGAGTCTTTCTACTTGGATTTCAATCTGTATTATTTGTGATTTTTGCTCAATAATGAGCTTCATCATATATGCCTTTTGTTTCTCTTTCTCATTCATTTCCTTAGTCAAAGGATCTTCATGTGCTATGAGTTTGAGTTTTTTCCTTAATGCAACAATGCCTGCATTCTTCTTTTTGATTAATTCCTCTACATATTTAACATTTGCAGGGTCATAACCCAATCTTATTTCCAGGTCTTCTAGTGTTTTAATCCTAGAGTCTTTGGCATGAGAAGAAATATTCTCCATGTCGAGTTGTGATTGAATGGTGGCAAATGTGGCCTACAATCTAGACAATGACATGGCAGTATTAGTAGCAGAGGAAAATATCATTTCTCCTGACTGTTTGTGCATTTCCATTTGATCAATTAAATGCACATCCTTAATATCAAACATAAGAGTGGCTTTGTTTTAATCTTCCTCTCCTTTAGGCTTAGGTACTTGAGCTTGGAGAAATGCCATGTGCATTATTCCTTTCTCTGAATCAAAGACAGTTAACAATCTACTCTGTGTGCTAGATGTTTGCTTCCAGAATTGATTATAGATATTGATTTTTAAAGCTTCATTCTCTAGCTTGATTTCTTTGTAGATGTCCATTTTGATTTCTCAGGCTCGCTTGATGAAGATGCTTCATTCTATGTGATATGCAACTACTGGTTTTGAGAAGGTGATGAAGTATCAAGAGGATCTATTGATTTCTCTTCTCCTAATGTAGTTTCAGGAATTTCTTTGAAGTGTTAGGTTGTTGTTGTTCTAAATCTTTGCTGGTTTTTTCCTTTTTCCTATACATAAGTTTAAAACCTGAGCTGATGATGTCATTTTACATGGGAGACACTTCCTCTCTATTTCTCTTTATTTCCTTCTTTTCTTGCAGGGAAGGTGTATGCACTGCAGAAGTAGACAGTTGTTTCTCTTCTAATTCCTGTAGAGTATTTTGTAGCCACTCTGTTTGATTTTGTATTTTTCAATCTCTAGCCTTGTTTTATGAAAGTAAGGTGTAGATTTGGTGTCTACACTTAACTTAGAAATGATTCCTAATGGGTCATAAGACTAAGTAAAACTCAAATAAAATTTCATGGTTTTCAATATCTTCCCTGCTTCTTCTCTTATTGCCCTACTATTACAAATAAACTGACAACCTGTGTCTTTATTCTGAATTGTGATTTCTTTTTGGAAGATGTAGAGTGAATCTGGTCCATGTTTATCATTTGTCTGATATATTCAAGTGCAAAAATCCTCATTAGGAGGTATTTAGGCAACTTAAAATGTGGTAGTTCGCAACCAAAAACTCTAATCTCAGTGTAGTTCTCATAGAGATACCAATCTCTAGTTTGTGCCTACTATGTAAGCTACAAAATTTTATGAATTTCTTCACTTATTCTGATCTCAGTGTTGCCACTCAAAAGATTCATGGCAGGATGAACAAACATGTCTATGAATTGTTTAAATGAATATTCATTTTGTTCATTCCTGACCATGGTAGTCCAAAATATTACTGATTGTTGTTCTCCTTTATCATCTAACTTATACAATGACTTATTTAGATGATCTCCTTGGAAGTATATGAACATGTAGATTAGAACAGAAGTATATTTGAAAACCTCTTGAGTATAAAAGTTCACAAACTGCTAGTGGATGGACTCTGCTAAAAACTGACTGAAATTAAACATAATGGTGGGAATCATTAGAAAATATTGACAGGAATCTAATAATGGCATCATTGACCCATTCATTAGAGTAATAGCCAAGTAAGTAAGAAATCAGAGTGATAATTTTCTTGGATCTTTTTTGAAAAATGGATGAAGGATAGGGAGGATTCTTTTTATGCATGGGGGCATCTTTTGAAAGGAATAACTCAAGGGTTTTAGTTCTCTTGGTAAAATCCAATTTTTGATATAATTCAACTAAGGCTTCATGAGAAAATGGAGTGTTATCTTTGACAATTGGGGCTTGCATCATCTGGTCAATGGATTCAGAGGTTATAATAAATAGAATTTGGTCGTGAGGATTGACAATGGCTCCCTGATCTAGGAGGTAAGAAGCTTGACATCTTCTGATAAAATCTAGAGCACTGAAGGTGAGAGGAAATATGTAATAGGGAAGGTTTGATTTCCATAGTTGAAGGTCATCAGTTTGGTCGACATATTTATCTTCTAGCCAACAATGTAATTCAAAAAGATCAATATCAAAATTGGTTTTGTGAATCATATAGACTCTATTTGCTAAAGGCGTATGGTGAATGTCAATAGAGGGGAAAATGACAGGGTTAACATCTTCCTGTGTTTTCTCTTGTTTAGGAGGCATACTGACAGTAATTTGACAGTGGATTTTAAATTATAAACAGAAGAACAGGGGTTTATAATGGAAAGGAGGTTCTCTAACCAATATATGAAGATGGGAAGCGTATATATAAACTTGAACGTTGCTTGGACAGGCGGTGGTGCTTTAAGAATAAATGGAATACCTATGACCAAACATTGACAGTAATTCGAGCTCTGTAGACTGTGGAATGAAAACAGGAAGTTCGTGGAGGGTTTAAAATGATTTTATAAGAAATTATTTTAACCGTTGATGACGCGGGGTTAACATGCGATTGAAATAAATTGATAACGGGAATATGGAGGGAGGTGATTTAGTTCGTCAACGACAAGCTACGTGGCAGTGGCAGGATGGCGAAGTAATCAGCAGTCAATGATAAGTTGTTTTGAGGAAACAAC
>APFE030218136.1:2545-51780 GCA_000404065.3 Pinus taeda | reverse complement strand
CAAAAGAAAACCTAGCAGAAACTGTCCATTTTACTTCATTATTTTTCTTAAGCATGTCAGTTATATCCTTTACTATCTTTTCATAATTAGGAATAAACCTTCTAAGGAAATTAATTCTTCCAAGGAAAGTCTATATTTCCTTCTTATTTCTTGGTAGAGACAATGTTTGAATGGTTGATACTCTTTTTGGGTCAATTATAACTCCATGCTTGGAGATTATATGCCCTAGTAATTTCCCTTCCTTGACAACAAATAAGGATTTCTTAGGATTAAGGGAGATACCAAATTTCCTGCATCTGTCAAAAACCTTGCTCAAGTGCTTTAGATGATTTTCATGAGAATTAGAAAAGATAGTTAAATCATTTAAATATATAACAGTGAATTCAGATGTTTTACCCATAAATGCTAGTTCCATGGCTCTTTGAAAAGTGGCCCCAACATTGGTCAATCCAAATGGCATCCAAGCATACATAAATGTACTCCAAGGAGTGATGAATGCAGTTTTAGCTTGATAATATTTGCTCACCATGATCTGGTTATAATCTGAAAAACCATCAAGAATAGATATCCTACTAGATCCTGAAGCTTTTTGAAGAAAATGATCCATTTTGGGTAGTGGATAATTATCTTTTAGGGATGATTTATTCAGATTCTGGAAATCTACACACAGCATAGTCTCACTGTTTTTCTTTAGGACTAGAACTAAGTTAGCTACCCAATTTGAATACCTCAAAGGTAGAATAATGTGAGCATCAAGTAGCTTCTTAAGTTCTTTCTCAATAGTTGGCAGTAATATGGGATTAATTCTTCTTAATTTTTGGTGAAAGGTTTTTTTAAGGGAATTTTATGTTCAATCAACGCTGTGTCATAGGTTTTTAATTCACTGTAAGACCAGAAAAACACATCTTTATAATTTTTAAGAAGATCCAAATATTTAGATTTTACATCCGAAGGTATGGTTGATGATAGCTTGATATTTCTAACATTATCTGTTGTCCCAATATTACACTCTTCAATTTCTTCATCAAGTGTTTTAAACATAAGTTTCTTAAACACATCATTATCATAAAAAAAACTTCTCTAATGGAATCAATCCTTTAGGAATAAAATTATTAGACAGTTGTATGATTTCATGATCAAGAATTTTTTACTCAAATGGTTTATCAGAATTTTGATGAATTGTTTCATGGACCTCTTTATGATCTTCCTCAATCTGCATGTTTGAAAATTCTTCAATGACTTGCAGAAAGGGTTTTAGTTGCTCATCATCTTCAAAAATCTACCAATATTTTAAATTGTCATGTATTGATGGTCTATATTTAACTTGGGTCTGATATTCTAACGGTGCTGGCTGAAGAGTTTTAAAAGAGCTGGCTGAACAACAAGTGAATCATCATGCATGTTTCGATCTCTAGGAATTGCAGTAATGTTAAAACCAAAGAAAAATTGTTCAATGACATCCCAAACTTCATTCCTATAGGCTCTTAGTCTTGGGTGTTTGGTTTGACAAAGGTTTCTAACTTGTTTTACAATAAGTTCATAATATGAAAACACAACCAAGTTTCTCACCTTTAAATCTTTAGCCATCTGAAGACCAAGCAGAAAATCTTCATACTTAGCCACGTTATTAGTTACTTTAAATTCTAGTTTACATGACTGAGTAATATTCTCTTTATTTGGTGATATCGAAACAATTCATGTTCCTGCTCCATTCTTTGAGAAAGAACCATCAAAGTAAAGTTTCCAAATATCTGATTTTTCAATTTCTGGTTTGGAAACAATATTTTCAATAGCAAGTGGAGAGTTTAATGCATTTTGTTTGGATATTTGAAAACATCTGAAGTCTTGATCAACAACATAAATAGGGGAATTCCTTGCTGGATAATATCTATAAACAGTGTGAAGGAATCTAACTTCCCTATATAACCTTAATTTTTCACCACCAAAAAATGGAATAGTTGCATAAGACATGTCCATCTATAGAGATCCTCCAAGTTTGGCACGACGTGATCTAAAAAGAAGCATGCCAAATTTGAGTGGGATGTCAGTGACAACAATGCCTAAGATTATACTTTTAATAGGAATTTGAGCTAAGGTGACAACTAGGTCTTTAATCAATCCTAAGCAAGGTACTTTCTTGGAATCGAATGTGTAAAGGTCATGATAAGAACGTGTGACCTGTAACTGCAGTTGGTCCATAATTACCTTAGGCATAAGGTTGTGTGATGCACCAGAATCCAGCATAAAATTATATAACAAATAATCATGAGCTTTCATAGTTACATAAAATGGTGGAACAATCTCATCAATTATGTGAGAACTAGGACCAAAAACCACAGACGGTTTTTCATCCTGCAAACTAATAACATCTTCTTCAACATCAACACTGGAAGACTGGATCCATTTTGACACTTGGTTTTTGTAACCGGGATTCTTAGAAATTTCAGCTAGGGGAATGGGAATCTTGACTCTTTCCAATTCTTTTTCAATATTGAAAGTTGTCATACTAGTTTTATCAGATGGAAAAGTTTCAGTTGAGGAATCTGTAGTTTGAGGTGTTGGGGTCTGAGTCTGAATAGACTTTACTGAAGGTTCAATGCCTGCTCTTGGTCTGAGATCATATCTTTTATTTAACTTTACAATAAGGAATTCAAAGAAAGCTTGGTATTTGGAGAGTTGAGTGTCTTCTTGTTCTTGCTCCAAAGATTGAGATGAAGATGAAGGGAAAATGGCCATTTTTACTAGTGAAGAATCAACAATATTGATATCTTCAGTGATTGCAGGGCTTGTATCTTGTGCTTGTTGATCATCAATCAGCAAAGGAGGCTGAATATTTGAATCTGGTCTTTGAATAATTTGAAGTTGAGGGGCTCTCTGTTGTTGATTTTGATTTGGTTTTGAGGTCGAGTGATCGTTTGTTGAACTGTTCTAGGTTGAGTCTCAATCTTGGAAATTATATTAGATAGATTTTTAAGAAGTGAAGTTATCTCATCTATTTTAGAATCTCAGTTCTAGTCTTAGAGGAAGTAGAGGCCTCTTGAATCAATTTAAGTTTTCTTTGGGCCTTTTCCTCTTTAGATTTTAAAGTGGCTGGGGCAGCCTTATTTGCTTCCACCTCTATAGCATTAGTTTGCATATCTTCAAGAGTTATTGAAGTTCTTTTTATGAACATCACAGCAAAATCATCTTCAAAAGCTTTTGAAAACCTAGACTTGGCTACTGCTATAGGTGGTTTGCAATCAGGGGGCATCTGATGATAAAGTTTGTTGAACCATTTGATAAAATCAGGGACAGGTTCACCAAAGTTTCTTTTAAGTTCTTCAAACTCAGTCAAAAAGTAAAGAGAATCTTTCTTCACTCCCCATTGATTTTTGAATATATTTGTTAGCTCTTCCTAGTTTCTAATGGAATTTGTAGGTAACTGCCTAAACCAAGTCCTCACATTTCCCTCAAGAGACTAAACAAACGATCTCATGTAAAAATTTTCTTTTTCTATGTTCATGTTATCTGCAAAGTCTAGAAATGCTTGAAGATGGTCCTCAACTGAGGGAACAGTTTCTCCATTATATCTACGAAGGTGTTTTAAATATCCATTAGGGAAAGCATCAAGGACTAGAGGTAAAACTAAAGCTGCATATCTTGCATGTAAAATGGGTTGTAATGCCATAGTAGAATATGATGTAGGAGATATTTGTGAAGATGATGGTAAAGAAGAGGAAGATGGTGATAGTAGGGGTGAATTACTTGTGGGGGTGAAGAAGGAGGAGATAAAGAAGGTGGAGATGTCTTGAATGATTTTAAAGGAGTCTTAATAACCAACTTGTGGACCTGAGAATGTATATCCTCTTCAGTTTCAAAGAGTGAATTTGAATATATAGCAAAGGTCCCTTCAGGTTGTTTAGAAGTAGAAGATTCAATTTGTTTAGAAGTCGAATGAAATGAATAAGTGGTGGGGGATATAAATTTTGTAGGTTTGTATTCAGTTAAATTAACACCCAGGTCAGACTCAGATTTAGTTGATCCCGGTGGAAGTGGGTTTTCTGGATGAGATTCAAGTGAATGAATAAGGAAAGATCATTTGAAATCAAGTGCCCTATCTAAGAGTTCAGTAGCCCTTGGTGATAAGTGAGTGTACTCTGGATTGGATGGAATATTACTATAGGGATCAAATTGTAATATATCTTCAGACTGCAGGGCTGAAGTGGAAGAAGATGGTTGATGTCTTCTTCTAGAACTAGCCTTTCTCACAATGCTTTCTGGATCTGATAAAGGACTAATTGTGTCAGATTCAGAATGGGATCCAGTGTGCTTAAAAGGTGCCAGTTTGGCATAATGGAATCGCTAAGTGAAATATTTTGACCTATCTAGACCTTTAGTCACCTTAAAGGAATAGGAATTATATCATTGATCCAGGAAAACTTAATGAAATTCGAGTCCCCGGCAACGGTGCCAATCTGATGTTGTCCTTTGAGATAACCCTAGGTCAATTAGTTATCCCAAAACATCTAAAATATTTTGGGGTTTTTGATTTTGTGGATGACCAAAGAACAACTAATTAAAACAAGTGTTTCTAAAACTTAGAAAGATCTTAAATATAAATGAAGGGCTATTTTTTTATTTGCACATAGTAGTTTAAATTTTATGTGTGATGGATTTTATAAGAAAAAGGAAATGTAAATGATCATATACTCAAACAAAGTACTTAATCATTTACAATAGGAAATCATTAAAACTGTTTTTTAATGATCAACATAATATAACTAAATTATAACAAAAACCTAATGCAATTTAACTTTCAAGAGGAAATAGTAGAAGCAAACAACTCTGTAACTTGGTCTCTTAATTAAATTACAGTTCACAACTAATTAAAAACGAAATTGATACTCAATTAAGGTTTTTAATTAGATAACTGTCTATAAGATAAATTATATGAAGAAAACAATTATGATACACAAAGAAGAACTCAATAGAAGACAATCCATGTGTAGATAACTTGGAATCATTTATTGACATTCAAAAAGCTCTAGCTTAGTACAACTCTATTCAAAAACTAATTCAAAGGTGCAACCCCTAATTCTTTATCAAAATGAGGTATTTATAAATAAAAAAAAAGAGTTTTACAACTAAATCCTCATTGACTAGGCATGCTAAAATATCTAAAACTAAAACAGAATTGAAGGATTCGATCTAGGAAAAATGCATATGTGTTCTAGCCCTGTTCTACTGGAATCTATTGTTGAGTCACCTCTTTTTCTAGATATGCTGGCAACTGATTGTTGTGCTAGAGTGATGTGCTGGAGGTGCTAGAATAATATGATGGCAGACTTTATTCATTTTGATATTCTTTCAATTTCTCCCAATGTTTTGAAATTGGAATTGTTACCTTTATAGCCTTTCGGTAGATTTCATCTACCTCAGCATGTTTAGTAAAGGTAGGTTTTACTGGAAAAACATGTTGAATCTCATTTTGAATAAAATAAATATTTTCAACTGCTTCTTACAAAGCTCTATCGGTGATTGATCCTTTGATTGAAGATGATGCAGCAATGGAGGTTCTCATCTTTTCCTACAGTCTTTGAATATAATCTGTTCTATCCATCAGCTTGTCATTCAACACAAAAATAGAAGGCAGTCCTTTCTTAATCAATGCATCAATTCTTGACAGAAACTTGTTAATGCCAAATTCCAGAGTGTGGCATTTTTCTTTTAGCTATGTTACTAAGTTATTCTTAGTAAGAACCTTTTTTACTTCAAGGATTGTTTTAGTTCTGTCTTCTACTCCCAATTCCTCCAGCTCATATTTATCCTTGGAATTCAGAAATATAATGATTTTGTTTGTTGTTGCAGGCATTGTTCCTAGCTGATCATTTATTTCATAAATAGCTTTGTTGGCTTTTTCTACCAGTTCTTTCTCTTGAAACATAATCTCGATGCAGGGCCAAATTTCTTTCATTTCATTGATGATGTTATCCCAAACGATTTCTTTAACATGAGCAATGGGAGTGCAAATGGAATTTTCATTTGGTGACTTCTTCCAATTCTCAATCTGAGTTTGGGCTCTCTGGAGTTCTGTTGAATGATTGATGTCAGATTTTCTTTTAATGTCTTCCAGCTGCTTCACTTTTTTCTCCAACTTTTGGATTTATTCGGATTAAAGTGTCATCTTATGAATTGCTTGGGCTAGTTCTATAGCATCTCCTTTAGTGAATGTGGTAGGTATAGCTGAAGGAATAATAACGATTGGAAGTGCTTGTAGAGGAACAATTGATTTCTTGGTTTCTTCAATGAGTCTTTCTACTTCGATTTCCATCTATCTTATTTGTGAATTTTGCTCAATAATGAGCTTCATCATATATGCCTCCTGGTTCTCTGTCTCATTCATTTCCTTAGCCAAAGGATCTTCAGTTGCTAGGAGTTTGAGTTGTTTCCTTAATGCAGCAATGTCTGCATTCTTCTTTTTGATTAATTCCTCTGCAACTTTAACATTTGCAGGGTCATAACCCAATCTAATTACCAAACCTTCTAGTGTTTTAATCCTAGAGTCTTTGTCATAAGAATAAATTTTCTCTATGTCGAGCTCTGATCGAATGGCGGAAAATGTGGCCTACAATCTAGACAATGACATGGCAGTATTAGTAGCAGAGGAAAATATCATCTCTCCTTACTGTTTGTGCATTTCCATTTGATCAATTAAATGCGCATCCTTAATATCAAACTCAAGAGTGGCTTTCTTGTAATCTGCCTCTCCTTTAGGCTGAGGTACTTGAGCTTGGAGAAATGCTATGTGCATCCTTCCTTTCTCTGAATCAAAGGAAGTTAACAATTTGCTCTGTGTGCTAGACTTCTTCTTCCATAATTGATTATAGATATTGATTTTTAATGCTTCATTCTTTAGCTTGATTTCTTTGTAGATGTCCATTGTGCTTTTCTCAGGCTCACTTGATGAAGATGATTCTTTCTATGTGATCCAAAACTACTGATTTTGAGAAGGTGCTACAGTATCAGGAGGATCTATTGATTACTCTTCTCTTAATGTAGTTTCAAGAATTTCCTTTGAAGTGTTAGGCTGCTACTGTTCTGAATCTTTGTTGAGTTTTGCCTTTTTCCTATACATAAGTTTTAAACCTGAGCTGATGATGTCAGTTTCCATGGGAGACACTTCTTCTATGTTTCTATTTGTTGTCTTATTTTCTTGCAGGGAAGGTGTATGCATTGCAGAAGTAGACACTTGCTACTCTTCTGATTCTTGTAGAGTATTTTGTAGCCACTCTATTTGATTTTTATATTGTTCAATCTCTGGCCTTGTTGTATGAAAGTAAGGTGTAGATTTGGTGTCTACCCTTAACTTAGAAATGATTCCTAGTGGGTCATAAGACCAAGTAAAACTCAAATCAAATTTCATGGTTTTCAATATCTTCTCTGCTTCTTCTCCTATTGCCCTGCTATTACAAATAAACTGACCAACCTGTGTCTTTATTCTGAATTGTGATTTCTTTTTGGCAGATGTAAAGTGAATCTGGTCCATGTTTATCATCTGTTTGATATATTCAAGTGTAAAAATCCTCATTGGGAGGTATTTAGGCAACTTAAAAGGTGGTAGTTCACAACCAAAAAATCTAATCTTAGTCTAGTTCTCATAGAGATACCAATATCCAGTCTATGCCTACTGTGTAAGCTGCAAAATTTTCTGAATTTCTTCACTTGTTTTGATCTCAGTGTTGCCACTCAAAAGATTCATGGCAGGATGAACAAACATGTTTATGAATTGTTTAAATGAATATTCATTTTGTTCTTTCCTGACCATGGTAGTCCAAAATATTACTGACTATTGTTCTCCTTTATCGTCTAACTTATACAATGACAAATTTAGATGATCTCCTTGGAAGTATGTGAACATGTAGATTAGAATAGAAGTATATTTAAAAACCTCTTGAGTATCAAATTTCACAAACTGCTGGTGGATGGACTCTGCTAAAAACTGACTGAAATTAAACACAATGGTGGGCTAGGCATCATTAGAAAATATTGAGAGGAATCCAATAATGGCATCATTGACCCATTCATCAAAGTAATAGGCAAGTAAGTAAGAAATCAGAGTGATAATTTGCTTGGCTCTTTCTGGAAAAATGGATGAAGGATAGGGAGGATTCTTTTTAGTCATGGGGGCATATTTTGAAAGGAATAACTCCAGGGTTTCAGTTCTCTTGGTAAAATCTATTTTTTGAATAGAATTGTACGAAGTGGGATCTTTTTGAATGTCAATAAAGTATATTATCTGCACATGTCTTGTCTTCTAGTGAGTTCTTCTTTGTGTTTATCATAATTGTTTTCTTCATATAATTTATCTTATAAACAGTTATCCAATTAAAAACCTTAATTGAGTATCAATTTCATTTTTAATTCGCTGTGAATTGTAATTTAATTAAGAGACTAAGTTAAAAAGTTGTTTGCTTCTACTATTTCCTCTTGAAAGTTAAATTTCATTAGATTTCTACTATAACTTAGTTATATTATGTTGATCATTAAAACACAGTTTTAATGATTTCCTCTTGCAAATGATTAAGTATTATGTCTGAGTATATGATCATTTACATTTCCTTTTTCTTTTAAAATCGATCACACATAAATTTTAAACTACTATGTGCAAATAAAAAATAGCCCTTCATTTATATTTAAGATCTTTCTAAGTTTTAGAAACACCTATTTTAATTAATTGTTCTTTGGTCATCCACAAAATCAAAAACCCTAAAATATTTTAGATGCTTTGGCATAACCAACTAACCTAGGGTTATCTCAAAGGACAACAGGAGGAATCATCTCATGAGACTGTTTTTACCAACGAGACCCAGTTTGACGAAACAGGGCTTGACACATTCCAGGAGCCTTTTGAGGCATCAAACGACATTTTTTGGTGTAAAACTTCATTGTTTTAGCACTACATCTTTCAGTATATTCTATAGACAAGGATATTTCCAACGACGCAATAAGCATGTCAATCGGATTCTGTATGCAAAAGTTATGCCACTTAGAAGTTGAGTCGCCAATTCTGCTATGGGAATAAGTACCCTAGGGCTTTGGGTTGGAACCCCAACAAAGAAAGAGCAAACTACAATAAGAAACACTCATAAAACTCAGGAAAAATGCTTATATAAACAAACTATGTGAGAGCGACCATACCCGGATGTCCTTCATTTGGGTAGATCCTGCAGGGTTCAAACCCTCTGCAACTACTGATGTTATTCAAACCTGAAAATCATTCAATTCGAACATACATATCAGTATAGAGGTAAATCATTTTAATGAAACTAAATTTGTATCATATGTGAAAATGATTAGTCATACATCAAAATAACATTCATTTATGAATTACAACACTATCTGATGCATAAACACAGTTAATCTTGGAAACAAGACACCGCTTTTTTATTGTAAAAAGCTCTAACTAACACGAAGAGAATTCACCTGAGTCTTCTTCTTCTGGCTCCAAGTGGAACCGTCCTCTGGATCCATCCAGTCCGAGTCTTCAACAACCTCCTTCCATAACCAATACCATGATATCTCAAGCAAGAGGGAGAACAACTATAATCAAGGAAACAAAGGTTTCTTGAAACTTGGGGAAGTGCATGAAGCACAGGGATACTTCAGACTCGGTCAGGGATAATCTTAGTATAATAACTCTATCTCTTCTCCTCCTTAAGGCCTTCCCATAGAAGTCTATTTATACTTCTCCCAATTATTTTTTTAGTTGGGAAACAGTTGGGCCACAGGAAATAGGAGGTAATCAACAGGTAAAACCCGTGAACTCCACCCAAAATTAAGGAAATTTATTTTTTTAAGTGTTTTAACACATATACACAGGTTGGGTATGTTATCACTCAGAAATTTTCCCTAGAAGTTATCAAAAGAAGGAATAATCTGAGGTAACCACAAACCAATCTTTTAGACTCAGGTTCTAGCCAACCTAAGTCCAAAGAGGGCTCTCTCTTTATGATTTAAATTTGTTTTATTAGATTTTAGGCTAGTTATTAGTGTTCACGGGGGTTTTGATTTTAGATTGAAGGTTGGGTGGTGAAATTCTTGGAACAGATGGATAGAGCTAGGTCTTCAAGCCATTGAGCTATGAAATCAATCAAAGGATAGAATAACTGGATCAGATCATTAAAGGGAATGTTCACAGGGCAGGCTAGCAAAGAAAAATGAAAATCTTTAGGTTTAATGGATGATATGGTTCTCACCAAGGTGAAAGGGAAATGAAGAATCCTCAAACCGAGATCAAAATGAAAGAAAGTAGATGATCATGAACAAACGGCAATTAAGAATCCTTTGCTATAGACTAGGGGGGAAACTACGGAAGCAAGGGAGCAGTCAAGAATTCCCTAACTAAGATAGTTTAGCAGAAAACATTAAGAATGTAAACAATCAATACAGAGTTCATTTAAGCAAGTTCTGAAATATCATTCCTAGTTTAACATTCAGATTTCATAGAAACATGTATGATTGTTAGGAAACATAAGGAAAAACAATAATACACATGAGAGAATACTTATTTTATTTTCTCTTTGTACAAGAATCCTGTAAAATATCTAAGCTTTATTCCATGATCCAGCTAGCCAATCTAGTCTTTGATACAATAAAACTTAGAATTGAGAGAGAAAGTCTATAGAAATGTCTCAGAATCCACACTAAATACTTCAAAATATGAAGTATTTATACAAAAATTATTTACAAAATATATCACAACAATCTAAGATTTAATCTAGGGAATCAAAATATCTTCAAGCATGAAGGTAGACAGATGGAAAACTGCATCATGCTATCCCTCTTATTGTGGTAGTGTTGGTTGTTGCAGTTGAATTTTAACCCTTTAAGTTGGTTGATATTTGTACGCTAGAATCATATTTATATTTAATATTTCACTGATACTCTTTAACCTACTACTCTTTAACCCTACTGATCTGTCTTTTACCTGTTTCATCTAGCTGCCTTCAGATTTACTGTGGTAACTTATAGCAAATCTATCATTTTTTCCCACCTTTCATCCTCAGGTAAATTTACCTTCAACATTCTTCTGTAGATTTCATCTGCCTCTGTGTATTTAGAAAAATTGGGCTTGGTGACAAACAAATGTTTCACCTCATGCTCTAGAAAAAATAGATTCTCCAAAGTATCATACAATACTTTTCCAGTTGGCAAGGCTTTGATACCTGAAGTGCTTGCTTGTTCCTTGGCCAACTTCCTTAGTCTGTCAGTGTAGTCCAATTGGGTCATAACCTTATCATGGATGACCATAGGACTGGGAAGGCCTTTGTCCCTCAAAATTTGAAATTTGGCCATGAATCTGTCAATGGCCACCTGCATATTATGGAATTTTTCTTCTAAGTTGACCATAAGGTTTCTTTTGGAAAGAACCTTTTTAACTTCCATGATGGCTTCAGTCCTATCCTCTACGCCACACTCATTAAGCTAATGTTTGCTCTTACTGTTCAGGAAGTGGATGAGTCGATTTGCATCCTCAGGTTGGTCTCCTAATTCTTCCCTTACTTTCTTAATAGCCTTAGTGGCCACTTTCACCAATTCAGTATGCTCAAATATAACTTGAATTGATGGCCAAATATCATTAACAGAGTCAATGTTATTGGCCCAGAGTATCTCTTTGGTCTATCCTAGTGGCTTTTGCAGCATTAAATCTTTTTCTAGGACTTTGATATTCTCACCCATCCTTAGGGCTTTCTATGTTTCTTCTCTCTGCTTAATTTGGGCAAGCTTAAAGTTAGTTTCTAAGATTGTCACTTTCTCCTTTAGCCTTTTTAGCTCTGTTGCCTGGATTGACATATCCTCCATGGCTTTTACTAGATTTGTTGTTTTCTCTGTTGAAGTACCTACTGTTGTAGATTTAATGGTGATTGGCAGTGTTGTGGCAGGTGGAGCTATGGGCGCCAATGATGCTGCCAATGTTAAATGAACTGCAGTAGAAACAATGGGAATGGCAGTCCTAGAAGTGGTGGCCAAGTCACTTTGTTTGGACTGAATCAAAATGTCCAACTCCTTCTCTGTCTCTTTCAATTGGTCATTTAGCTTTAGGACCAAGTCCATAAGCTCTTATTGTCCTTTATGTGTCTCCAAGACTTCTACTATCTGTGGATGATGTAATTGTGGAATCTTGAGTTGCTTATTCAAAGAAACTATGTCATCATTCCTCTTCTTTATCAATTTCTCGGTGGCCTTTACATCTTTGGGATCATGTCCCAACTCAATGATTAAATCCTATAAGGAATTGATTCTGGTGTCTTGGCCTATGAAGAGGCCTTCTCCAATTGGAACTGAGTTGTTATGTTATTCAGGGAGTTTTGCAATTGGTGGGCTACGATGGCTTTCCCTATCAAGGTGGAATAAATCATCTCCCCTATCTGCTTATGCAACTCAATCTGGTCAATAGGATGTATGTCCTTTGCCAGTACTTCGAAGTCTATCTTTTTGAAGTCTGTTGTTGTTCTTGGTTGCTGAGTAGTGGGCTTCATAAATTTCATCTGCATTTTACCTTCTTTTACATCATAGGCTAACATAAGCCTTGTCTAATTGGTAGGTGCCATCTTTAAGTATTGTGCATAAGTTTGGGCTTTTAGCCTCTCATTTCTGGCTTTTATGTCCTTGTACCTTTCTCTGATGTCTTGGTCTCTGTCAACTGGCATCCTAAATAAGGACACTTCAACACTATGTTGCCTTTCCAACATCTAAGTGTGTGATGTGGAAGGTTCTAGTGTGCCCCCAAAGGGAGTGGCATGTCTGCTTCCTTCTCTTTCTATGTTGGTGGCCCCAACTGTTTCTTCTGTGAATTCCTATTTAGAGACATGATTTATCCTTTGCCTTTTGACCAAGTTAGTCTCTGCATATGCCTATGTGGTTGCTTTGCCTGAAGTAGTGGCCTCTTCCCTATATTTTTTGAGGCTTTTCTCCTCATTTAGAGGAGTTTGCAATCCTAGGGGAGTACTCATGATGGGCTCTGGTATACCTATTTGAGTTAACTCCTCTGATAGGTTGAGTTGTTTTGACTCTACTTGCACCTAGGATTCTTCTGTACATGTGATTCACTTTATGCCTGAGATTCTCCTTGTGCTTGAGATTCTTCTTGGACTTGAGGTCCTCCTAGCACTTGCAGGAAAGAACCCTCATCAAGTTGTTTATTTAGATCAATTAGAGCATTTTCAACAACAACTTCAGTGCTATCCCTGTCCAATAAAGTATTCTCCGCCCATTACAATTGATTTGCATATTTTTCTATTTCAAGGATTCAGAGGTGAATGTAGGGAGCCATCTTGTTTTTCCGTCTTCTATTACAGATGAAGTCCAAGGGATAATATCTCCACATGAAGCTCTATTTTAAATTAAGTCTCTGAAGGATTTTCTCTGCTTCCTTTCTAGCTTCTTGGCTATTACACACAAAGGGGCCTAGTTGATCTTTGATTCTGGGATGGGCCTTCTTTTTGGCTTTAACAAAATGCACCTCATCTAAATTGATTATCTTCTTGTAGTACTCCAGAGAAAATAACCTCATTGGGAGGTATTTGCGTAGTTCATATGGGGCCAGCTCATAGCCATAAATCCTAATTTCAGTGTGATTTTGGTACAAGTGCTAATCTCCCACTTTGTGTTGTTTTGAAAGTTGTAGGATTCTCCTGATATCTGAACTGATTCTTGGAGGAGGGCTGCCTATCAACATTGTTACTATAGGATGTACAAAAAGATCTATGAAGTCTGTATATAGATATGGGGAGTCATGCTTATGGATCAAAGGAGTCCAGAAAATCACTAACCTAGGATGACCTTTAGTATTAAGCTTTTGGAGAGTAAAGGGGAACTTGTCAGCTTGGTAATATAGAAAAAGGTGGTACAAAACTGAGGAATACTTGAATACTCTCTCATTACTCATTCTAAGAAATTGGTCATGCATCCTATCAGCTATGAACTTGGCATAATCATGCATGACAGCAGGAGGCTATCTTGGAGTTAAGATGGACATGAAGGCTAAGATGATTTCATCTATATACTCACTGGTGGTGTATCCTAAGACACTAGAAATCATTGCTACAATGTCCTGACCAAATGGGGAAAATATGGTAGCCACATATGGAGGAGGATCTTTTGGGATATGCTTTTCCTCCCTAATGAAGGTTTGGAACATCTCAACAAGTTTTGCAGTGTTAAGCTTGGGGAAACAGTCTAACAAGTCTCCAATTGAAATAGGGGTTAGATTTTTCCCTAGTTGAAGTTGCAACATTTCATTAACTGATTCAGCAGTGATGGTTAAAAGTATAGTCTAGTTTGGGGACATCACTGCTCTTTGGCTGGGGATTATTTTGCATGGCAATAATGGACAATTTCTGGAATGATATGCACCTCAAGGAATTGATACTCAGGCAAATTAGACTCCCAAAGACCTATTTTTTCAGCATGGTTTAGGTATTGGTCTCTATATCAGTAGTATAGTTTGAGAGGGGATTCAAGGATAGAAGTGTCTTTGATTTGGAAGTCTTTATCAACAAGGGGAAGGTGGTCCAAGTCCAGGTGAGGACTGAAAATTGGTTTGACATCCATAGCAATTAGAGCAACCATTCTCAGTTCTTGTGGATTTGAGAATGGGGGATGTAAATTTTCAGTTTTTTAGGGAAAAGGTGGTTCAATTCTAGGTGGGTTTCAATTACTAGAGTTTCCCTTTAATTCCAATTAAGAACACTCAGTAATTGGCTCTGAAATTGGCAGGGTTTTTAGTGAATTATGGTTTAAATACCTGGATTTTGTAGAAAACTGGGTGTGAACCAGGTGAATGGCAACTGTGAATGGTTGAAAAAACTTCAAGTAGGCTGGAAGGCAATATGGGATCTTTATGGCATCTTCAGGGTGTAATTGTATGTAGGTTGACAACTTTCGACATTCGCAGGTGCATGTATGGAAGTTTTCAGTTAAAAAAATGATAAGAACAATAATTTGGGGCTTTTTTGGATTTATGCGCGAAAGTCAATTTGGCAGGTATGGGTGAACAGTGGCCATTTGTTGCGTAGCAGGGTGAACATTGGTTGTTTTGGCATGTAGTGGGCTGGTGGTAAGTGGTTTTCTTCACAAATCTTTTGGGCATTTGGCGGTATTGGGGGGAGGCCGCCTGATTCCATTCATTGAGCGCCACGTCACCTCGGGGGCCCAGCGGGAAACAACCCATTTCGGGCGGGTAATGTTCAGATTTCAGACCCTTCAGAAATCAACACGGGCCATCAAATGGGGAGGGGAGAGATCGTGTGGTGGTCGGGCGATGGAGTTGCACAGAAGGTAATGGGAGGGCCCAATGGGCATTTAAGCGTGGTGGTTTTGGTTTAATGTGAGGTTAAGG
Source organism: Pinus taeda (assembly GCA_000404065.3). Classification (NCBI taxonomy): domain Eukaryota; kingdom Viridiplantae; phylum Streptophyta; class Pinopsida; order Pinales; family Pinaceae; genus Pinus; species Pinus taeda. Next base: position 36,401 of record APFE030218136.1, on the reverse strand, counting down.
CGGGGGTTAAGGTATCGAGAGGGATTTAATTGGGTTTTTTAACTAACTTAATCGAGGATCGATTAGTTAGTGGGTCTGGGGTAGAAAACCTTAGTTTATATAATTAAATGGGGATAGGATTAATTAATATTGCGGGAGTTAATATATACACGGGAAACAAGTTTTTATTAGGGATTTAATAAATAAGTTAATAATTTAGTCAAATGAGAGGAAGGGGCACCATACCCTAAGCATATGATTTTCATGTCCTTAATGCTTTATGATAAAAACTTAGGATATAGTTTTTTTTGTGGGGTTTTGATGTGAAAATGAGTTATGTGGGGGAACAAATACTTTTCCTAGTTAAAAGTGATTTAACCTTAGGAAAGAATATTATTTAGGGAAAATTAATGATATGAAGGGGGGAACGAATATTTATGAGATGGTTTTAGTACTTATTGCCTATAAGTCATTGAGCCGAGGGTCTGTCCATCCAAAAGTCAAAGAAATGCTCTGAGCCTCTTTGACTTAGGGTTTTTAAGTGCTATGATCTTTATTTTGGGAAATTAGTTAAATAAAAGGTGAAATGAATGAGGGAAATTAATTAATTGACTTTGATATCCATCTGCATGCTTGAGTTCCCATTCACATTTGGAACTTTTATGATGAAAACGATGATACACATGCTTTTTTCTAATCAATCATCGAAATTATGCAACCTTTCTTCTACTTACCCACCTACTCATCCTACCATTTTTACTTCTCTTTATTAGGGTGCATTTGAGATAGAAAACCCATATCAAACATTTTTCTTTCTTTACAACAATAAACTAACTAAATCTAACATTATTACATCCAAGGGCTCAGTTTAAACAGTTGAGCTCCTTTTATTTACTCTACCTATCTACTTATCTACCAAGATTAAACAGTTTGGTCAGATTTTATTCTCTATCCATAGACATGAAATTTAAAACATGAAATATCCAAGTTTAAACAATTTGACTATCATGGATCGTGGTAAAGATTACAAACTGCACACAATCATTTATTATGCGCAAAAAGTAAATAGTAGTGGCATTTTGGCTTGCTCACTTTCATGGTTTTTTAATTTTCTTGGGGTTCATATTCTTCATCTTTTTTTACCTTTTTATTCTTTTTGTCCTTTGATTGTTCTTTTAGAACATACCCTCTTTACATTTTTTTAACTTTTTTGAATATGGAAAACATTTGCAGAAAGCAAAGGTATGTACATATTACAGATTTAATCTCAGCCATTCAAAAATTATGACTCCTATTGGTATAGGAACCTAACAGTGGCTCCACTTGGGGATGGAATTTCTTGGTGAAATGTCAAGAACTTTGTAGACCAATGGCCTTCTGAATTGTTGTGATGTTCTCGTGCAACTTTCCCTTTTCACTTTTCTGCCTTATTGCTATTTATGACAGTAAAACCTTTGAATCTTAAGGCCTTATCTTCGGGCTTCAACTTCAAAAAAATCACCATCTAATCAACTCTAGACTTTTGAAAAATAGAATATGTTCAAATGATTAGTGAAATCGGTAACTAGGTTCAATGTAGTGTTTAAGCATTCGACCATTAACTGGTCCTCCTTCTGCTTCTGTGCCATCCATTCCTATGAAGAAGAAAGCATTATTACCTATGAAATCATAAATGATATATGGACCTTTCCATAGGAAATCAAATTTCTCATGTTTACCTTTATCCTCTCTTCTTGAAACCCATTTCAAAACTTTGTCCCCTAGGTAAAAAAATTCTGCCTTAGTCCTTTTGTCAAAAGACTTCTTGATCCTTTCCTGCAAAACTTAAGATCTAATGTACACTTCTTCCCTGGTCTGCTATAAATGAATTGTTTGGTTGATTCTTCTTTGGATGTCATTTGGTTCAACCTACAACTCTTGGAGTAGTTTCATCACTGGTGTTCCCAAGGAAGATGGGAAAACAGCTTCCGTTCCATAAACTAATTGATAAGGACTAGTATCAATGGATTTCTTTGCGGTTAGCCTGTCTGCCCATAAGGCATTCACTAGCTTCTTGTTCCATGTTTTCTTGTTGTCTTCTAACAATTTTTTTATGATATTTATCAAAATTTTGTTTGAGGACTCTGCTATTCCATTTCCTTGGGGTCAATAAGCTATGGAATGGCCCAAAGTTATATGGTACTTATTACAAAAATCAATCATTGTCTCAGATTTGAAGGTTGCTGCATTATTAGTGATGATCTTGGTTGGGCACCCAAATCTAGATAGGATGTTGGATTCAAGGAAGGTTATTATAACAGTGTCAGTGGCTTGCCTTGATGGTATGGCTTCTATCCATTTGGTAAAATAATCTATAGCAGTGAGGATCCATATGTGTTGGGCAGAGGAAGGTGGGTGGATTTCACCAATTAAGTCAAGACCCCATTGTTGAAAAGGTGCTTCAGCAGATATTGGTTTCAGGGGCAGGGGTAAATGTTTTTTCTTTCCTTCAAAAATCTGACATTTATAACATGAGGTTACAAATTTATTTACATCAGTAAACAATGTGGGCCAATAGAAACCAGCTCTAAGAATATTTTCAGCAGTGGTTTTCCAGTAAAGATGTCCTCCACAGTCACCTACATGAAACTCTTGTAACACCTTGTCAGATTCTTCTTTTAGTAAACAGTTAAGAAGGATACCTTCATGATTCCTCCAAAACAAAGCATTGTCAATTATGCAAAATTTTAAAGATTTCGTTTTTTTAAATCTTCTTTTGGTCCTGGATAATTCAGGAGGAGCTTGTAGATTTTGTAAAACATATATGATGTCAGCATACCATGGTGATTCAATAAAGGCTTGGCTGATTGGTGAAGTCGTCATCTCCTCTCCATTATCCATTTCTGTAATAAAATTTATATCTAAGGCCTGACAGTTCGATTCAGCCATGAGCTTGGCTAAACCTTGGCCTTTGATTGACTTTGTTGGCTTGATTTCTAGGTCAGATTCTAATATAGTAACAATCCATTTCCCTCTCTTTCCATCTAGACCATCCTAAGTTAAGATATCCTTGACTACTAAATTGGGGACATATGCTATTATATGAGAATATAAAATTTAAAATCTAAAATCTTTGATAGCTTTGGCCAAAGCAAAAGCTTTCTTTTCCATTATATTGTATTTTAAAGGGGCATCTCTCAAGGCTTTTCTAAAAAAGGCAATAGGTTGTTTATAACGCTCATCATTTTTCTGCAGTAGGACTGTAGCAATTGTGTGTTCTGAGGAAAAAGAAAATATACTGAAATCTCTATCAAACTTTGGACTGATCAAAACTGGTGTTTTCGTGAAGGCTAGATTAATATCTTCAAAGGAATTCTTAGCCTCAACTGTCCATTTTATGGTCGAATATTTTTTCAACATATTGTTTAATGACCAGATTAATTCTGCTAAATTAGAAATAAATCTCCTAAGAAAGTTTATTTTCCCTAAAAGGGCTTGTAATTCCCTAATGCTCCTAGGATGTTGTATCTGTAAGATGGCTTCAATTCTTGCAGGATCTATTCGGATACCATCTTTAGAGATTATGTGGCCTAACAATTTTCCCTCTTCTAACCCAAATAAATATTTTTTAAGATTAAAAGAAATTACATACTTCCTACATTTGATGAAGACCTGCCTTAGAAGATCTAAGTGTTGTTTGTCAGATTTTGAGAATACAGTGATATCATCTAAGTATATTACTAGGAAGTCATGAATTTCCTTAGAAAAGGCTATGTCCATAGCCCTTTGAAAGGTGGCCCCTGTATTCTTTAATCCAAAAGGCATCTTCACATACATGAATGTTCCCCAAGGAGTAGTGAATGCAGTTTTAGCCTGGTCATCTGGGTGAACTAAAATCTAATTGTAACTAGAAAACCCATCCAATAATGAGATTTTGGTTGACCCTACTACCCTTTGTAATATATGATCCATTTTAGGGAGAGGGTAATTGTCTTTGAGTGAAAATTTATTGAGATTCCTGAGATCAACACATAGTCTAATCTCACCATTTTTCTTCCTTGTTGGCACCAAATTTGAAACCCAATCAAAGAATCTAATTGATGCTATTATCTTGGCTTCATACATCCCTCTGATTTCCTTTTCAATATAAGGCAATAGAATGGGATTAATCCTCCTAAGCTTCTGTCTAAAAGGTTTATAGTTTTCTTTTATGGGGATGGTGTGTTGTATTATGCTGGTGTCATAGGACTTGAGGTCCTCATAACTCCAAGCAAAGACATCTTGGAATTCCTTTAGTAATTCAAGCATTTCACCTTTTTAGTAGGAGGTAAGGACTTCGAAAGTTTTATCGATTTTGGATTTTCCTCAGTACCTATATTACACTCCTTTATTTCATATTTTAAGGGTTCCATTTTTTGTTTTCTAGGGACATCATTTGAATCAAACAAGTCTTCCAAAGGGGTTAATCCGTTAGGAAAAAATTTGTCTTTGAGATTAATGATTTCAGAGTCTTAGTTAATTAATTCATCAATTTCAACTTGCTTCAGGTTTTGTACATCTGATTTTGTAAATTTAGTGGGATGGAATCTATCTATCTCTTCATTTTCTGTTTTGTTAATTTCTATTTTATCTTTAAAATCAGCATCTAATGTTATGTCAGTATCTATATTATTATTTACAAATTCTTCTTCTAAAGTTAAAAATTATTTATCTGTTGGTCATTAGTGAATACTTTCCAGTTTTTCAAGTTATCTGGGATAGCAGGTCTGCGCCTAACCTCAGTAGTGTACTAATGATTAGGTTGAAATGGTAGCTTACAAGTGCTGGCAAACATTGCTAAACTATGAGCCTGCATATTATGTTTCCTTGGGATGACTGCAAGCTTAGTTTCTAGAAAAGTGTTCAATATTTATACAATTGTTCCTCTATAAAAACTCAACCTAGGATCTTTGGTCATATATACAACATTAATTTGTTTTATAACCAACTTAGAATCTCCCATAATAGAAACTCTTATAGCTCCTAACTTTCTAACCAATTTGAGACCTAAAAGAAGTGCTTCATACTCAGTCATGTTGTTAGTGCATTTGAAATTTAATATGTAAGCATGGCCCTCTGAGTGATCATTCACTAAATTGTAAATCCACACTCCTACTCCTACTCCTAATTTATTCACTGACCCATCAAATTCAAGATGCCATAACAAGTTCATAATTCTTACTGTCTGGGGGGACAAAATTTTCATTGATTAAGGTGTCTTGATCAACTTTTTTATCTGAAAGATCTTGAGTTTGGATAGTTTCATTTCGGGTTGTAAACTACAATTTATTTTAGTTCTAAAATAATGTTGTTTGAAGTAGTTTCTTGTGTTTGTTTAGCATTGTACATAATAAAAGAATTAATGTCGGAATGCATGGAATAGATAGGAAAGTTTTGAGGCCTATCCTGGCTACTCACTACATATTTCATTAGGGTCTCTCTGTATAGTTTTTTAGGATGTCCAAGGACTGAAATTGTGGCATATGACATCTCAAGTTGCAAAGATCCTTGGAGTTTATCCCCCCATGATCTAGACAATAGCATGCCATATCTAGGTGGTATATCAGCAACAACTATGTCCATGAGAATGGTCTTAGCAGGATATTGCACTAAGGAAACACACAGGTCTTTAATTAACCCTAAACTCTTTACTTGACTTGAGTCAAATGAAAATAGGTCCTTGTAAGGCCTAGTAATGTCCAAGTTTAATTTTTCCATAACAGATTTAGGCATTAAATTATGTGAAGCCCCAAAATCTAACATTGCATTGTGTAAGATTTTATCATGAACATTAAGGCTAATATAAAAGAGTGGTATCCCTCCTTCTAATGGTTGTCCATTAACATTAGGACCGAATATAAGCTTAGAATGATCATCAAACAAGTTGACAGAGTCTTCATTCTCAATGAAGTTTAAGGTTTTGCATATTTGAGATTCATTGGTTTCATTTTTAATCATCTCTATTAAGGGAACTGAGATTTTTAGTTTAGCCACCTCTACTCCCAAATTGAAAGGCAAAGGGGCTTTTTCTATTTGAATGTTTGGAATTTTATAGAAGGATTTGGAGTAGGTTTCTCTTCTTTTTCTGCATTTGAAGTATTTTTCTGTGGATTTTCTAATATGGTGTTTGAAGATTTCTCCATTGTCTCCTTGGAGGGGATTGAAGTGGATGATTGATAATTAGGGGGTTGGTCATGGGTTATATCTACAATGGTGGGACCAGAAGGGTTCTGATTTGGTCTAGGGAGGATTTGAAGAGTTTTAGTAAATGGATATGTTTTGATTTTCTTAGGTTGATTTGGTAATTCTTTCTTGTTTTGCTCAGGAGTATCAGTGTTCTTTTTACTCCTAAAATTGTACTATTTGTTCACTTAGAATATAGTAGAATCATACCCTTGCTTATAATCGAATGATTCTCCGGATAGGGTTTGCAATTGCTGAAGCATATGTAATTCCTAATCATCTTGGGTTGAAAATACAGTTTCCTCATCATCTAATCCCATTAAGTTAATTTGTGTGTCTTGTTTAGGGTATTTTGTATGGGATGTTTCAGCATAATTTTCTTGAAAATTAGGCCTAATATTCTGATCAAGTCCATTTTTTCCAGTATTTTGATTTTGATCTGGAGGTGCTTGTTGATTATCCCACTGAGGCTTCCTTTCAATGTTCTCTATCCTATCCATCAATTTTTCCATTCCTTTGGTTAGGACGTCTATTTTAAGGTCAGAGGGTGAGGCTTCATCTTTCAAGGGTCCTCTCCTTTCATTCCTAACCCTAGCTCTTTTTGCTAGCAAGTTAGCTTCTACATTAACTACTACACTCTGCATATCTTCTAAAGTTGGAGGATTTCTCTCTCTAAGTTGGAAATCCATATCAGTATCAAACCCATCAGGAAACTTTATCAGAGCTAAGTTAGGTGGGGGTCTAAGATTGACTGGTATTGCATTGTATATATTGTTAAATCTGGTACAGTAATCCTGGACTGTTTCATTTGGTCCTCTTCTGATGCTTTCGTATTCTGAAAGAATCTGCAGAGGATTCTTTTTGTTTTCCCATTTATTTAAAATTTGTTGATAAAATACTTCTAAATTATCTATACTATTAGTAGGTAAAGCTCTAAACCATTTTCTTACATCACTAGCTAGAGTCTGAGCAAAAAGTCTCATTTGGACATATCCAATATCCATTTCATGTAATTTAAAGAAATCAATCATTTTTTTTGTATGTTGTTGTGCTATATAAGTTCCTATGCCATCGAATTGGACAATTTTATTCTAGTAATATTGTGGCATGGCACCACATGGAGTAGGTAACACAAGAGGAGCATATCTATTTTCCATGGCTCTAAGTTGGGCAGGACTAAGAAGTGGGGTTGGGGTACCAGGAGATGATACAGCAGTTGATGGAAAACTAGGAGTAATGGGTGATTGATATGTAATGATAGGTTGGTAGGGAAGTGAAGGTATAAATGGAGATGAGGAATGAACTTCAGAGGTGGAAGGGAATAATGGTGAACTAAAGGGAGTTGAAACTATTTCAGAAAGCTCGGGGATCTTAACAGTAGTAAGGGATGACTAAGGGGAATTTAGAATATACTGATCAATTGACAGGTTTGCCTTTTGGACTTCAAGATCTGCAATAAACTTTGGATCTAGAACTATGTCATCAAGTGCACTTTTAGACTTGGTTCTAAATAGGGAAAGGTCAAATGATTCATCAAAGGGGAGGTCTTCTAAAAACAACCACTCATCAGGGCATGAATCTGCTTTGATTGAAGGTATTGGGCTTACTAAACTCTCTTGTCTTCTGGATCTTCTCGAAATCATGTTGGGATTATCCACTACTGAGGGAGGATTTGGATCAAGGTTGGCCCTAGTATAGTGAGTTCTCCTTGAAGCCAGAGTTTCGAACTTTTATAGTTACTTTCTTTTCTTTTCTTTTTAATGAAATTTTTGTAAATAGCTTCTAATAAACCTTTCAAGAGGCTTGAAATAAATATTTGAAATTTTCTCAAAGGTTTATTAAGACTGAGGATTTGATGTTCCCTAGTATGGTCGCCACTATGTTATCACTCAAAAGTTTTCCCTAGAAGTTATCAAAAGAAGGAATAATCTGAGGTAACCACAAACCAATCTTTTAGACTCAGGTTATGGCCAACCTAGGTCCAAAGAGGGCTCTCTCTCTATGATTTAACTTTGTTTTATTAGATTTTAGGCTAGTTCTTAGTGTTCAAGGGGTTTTTGATTTTAGATTGAAGGTTGGGTGGTAGAATTCTTGGAAAAGATGAATAGAGCTAGGTCTTCAAACCATTGGGCTATGGATTCAATCAAAGGATAGCATAACTGGATCAGATCATTAAAGGGAATGTTCACAGGGCAGGCTAGCAAAGAAAAAGGAAAATCTTCAGGTTAATGAATGAGATGGTTCTAACCAAGGTGAAAGGGCAATGAAGAATCCTCAGACTGGGATCAGAATGAAAGAAAGCATATGATCATGAACAAAGGGAAATTAAGAATCCTTTGCTATAGACCAGCGGGAAACTATGGATGCAAGGGAGCAGTCAAGAATTCCCTAACTAAGATAGTTTAGCAGAAAACATTAAGAATGTAAACAGTCAAGACAGAGTGCATTTAAGCAAGTTCTGAAATATCATTCCTAGTTTAACATTCAGATTTCATAGAAACATGTATGATTATTAGGAAACATAAGGAAAAAAATAATACACATGAGAGAATACTTATTTGATTTTAGCTTTGCACAAGAATCCTGTAAAATATCTGAGCTTTATTCCATGATCCATCTAGCCAATCTAGTCATTGATACAATAAAAATTAGAATTGAGAGAGAAAGTCTATAGAAATGTCTCGGAATCCACACTAAATACTTCGAAATATGAAGTATTTATACAAAAATTATTTATAAAATATCTCATAACAATCTGACATTTAAACTAGGGAATCAAAAGATCTTCATGCAAGAAGGTAGGGACAGATGGAAAACTGCATCATGATGTCCCTCTTATTGTGGTAGTGTTGGCTGTTGCAGTTGAATTTTAGCCCTTTAAGCTGCCTAATATTTTTACGCTAGAATCATATTTATCTTTAATCCTTCACTGATACTCTTTAACATGCTACTCTTTGACCTTGTTGATCTGTCTTTTACCTGTTTGATGTGGCTACCTTCAAATTTACTGTGGTAACTTATAGCAAATCTATCATTTTCTCGCACCATTCATCCTCAGGTAACTTTACCTTCAGCATTCTTTTGTAGATTTCGTCTACCTCTGTGTATTTAGCAAAATTGTGATTTGTGACAAATAAATGTTTCACCTCATGCTCTAGAAAAAATAGATTCTCCAAAGTATCATACAATAATTTTCCAGTTGGCAAGGTTTTGATACCTGAAGTGCTTGCTTGTTCCTTGGCCAACTTCCTTAGTCTATCAGTGTAGTTCAATTGGGTCATAAGTTTGTCATGGATGACCATAGGACAGGGAAGGCCTTTGTCCCTCAAAATTTGAAATTTGGCCATGAATCTGTCAATGGCCACCTGCATATTATGGCATTTTTCTTCTAAGTTGACCTTAAGGTTTCTTTTGGAAAGAACCTTTTTAACTTCTATGATGGCTTCAGTCCTACCCTCTGCACCAAGCTCATTAAGCTCACATCTATTCTTACTGTTCAGGAAGTGGATGAGTCGATTTGCATCCTCAGGTTGGTCTCCTAAATCTTCCCTTACTTTCTTAATAGCCTTAGTGGCCACTTTCACCAATTCAGTCTGCTCAAATATAACTTGAATTGATGGCCAAATATCATTGACAGAGTCACTGATATTGGCCTAGAGCATCTCTTTGGTCTATCCTAGTGGCTTTTGCAGTGTTAAATCATTTTCTAGGACTTTGATCTTCTCACCCATCCTTAGGGATTTCTGTGTTTCTTCTCTGTGCTGAATTTGGGCAAGCTTACAATTAGTTTTTAAGCATACCACTTTCTCCTTTACCCTTTTGAGATCTATTGCATGGATTGACATATACTCCATGGCTTTTACCAGCTCTACTTTTTTCTCTATTGAAGTACCCGCTGTTGTAGATTCAGTGGTAATTGGAAGTGTTGTGGTAGGTGGAGTTGTGGGTGCCAATGATGATGCCAATGTTGAAGGAACTACAGTAGAAACAGTGGGAAAGGCAGTCCTAGAAGTGGTGGCCAAGTCACTTTGTTTGGACTGAATCAAAATGTCCAACTCCTTCTTTGTCTCTTTCAATTGGTCATTTAGCTTTAGGACCAAGTCCATAAGCTCTTCTTGTCCTTTTTGTGTCCCCGGGACTTTGCTGTCTATGGGTGATATAATTGTGGAATCTTGAGTTTCTTCTTCAAAGCAGCTATTTCATCATTCTTCTTCTTTATCAATTTTTCGATGGCCTTTACATCTTTAGGATCATGTCCCAACTCAATGATTAAGTCCTCTAAGGACTTGATTCTGGTGTCTTTGGCCTGTGAAGAGGCCTTCTCCAATTGGAACTGAGTTGATATGTTATATAGGGAGTTTTGCAATTGGTGGGTTGTGATGTATTTCCCTGTCAAGGTGGAGTAAATCATCTCCCCTGTCTGCTTGTGCAGCTCAATCTGGTCAATAGGATGTATGTCCTTTTTCAGTACTTCGAAGTCTACTAATGTTCTTGGTTGCTGAGTAACGGGCTTCATAAATGTCATCTGCATTTTGCCTTCTTTCACATCATAGGCTGACATAAGCCTTGTCTCATTGGTAGGTGCCATCTTTAAGTAATGTGCATAAGTTTGGGATTTTAACCTCTCATTTCTAGCTTTTATGTCCTTGTACCTTTCTCTGATGTCTTGGTCTCTATCAGCTGGGATCCTAAATGAGGACACTTCAACACTCTGTTGCCTTTCCAACATTTGAGTGTGTGATGTGGAAGGTTCTAGTGTGCCCCCAGAGGGAGTGGCATGGTTGATTCCCTCTCTTTTTGTGCTGGTGACCCCAACTATTTATTTTGTGAATTCCTGTTCAGAGACAGGATTTATCCATTACTTTTTGACCAGGCTGGTCTCTGCATATGCCTGTGCGGTTGCTTTTCCTGAAGTAGTGGCCTCTTCCCTGTTTCTTTTTAGGATTTTTCCTCATTTAGAGGAGTTTGCAAGACTGGGGGAGTACTCATGATGGGATCTGGTATACCTGTTTGAGTTAACTCCTCTGATAGGTCTGGTTGTTTTGAATCTTCTTGCACCTGGGATTCTTCTTCTACATGTGATTCACTTTGTGCTTGAGATTCTCCTTGTGCTTGAGATTCTTCTTGGGCTTGAGATTCTTCTTGGACCTGAGATCCTCCTGGCACCTGTAGGAAATAGCCCTCATCAAGTTGTTTCTCTAGATCAATTAGAGCATTTTCAACATCAACTTTAATGATATCCCTGTCCACTAAAGTATTCTCCACCCATTCCAATTGATTTGCATATTTTTCCATTTCAGGGATTTGGTGGTGAATGTAGGGAGCCATCTTGTTTTTCTGTCTTCTGTTGTACATGAAGACCAAGGGATCATATCTCCACATGAAGCTATATTTTAGATTAAGTCTCTGAAGGATATGGTCTGCTTCCTTTCTAGCTTCTCGGATATTACACACAAAGGGGCCTGGTTGATCTTTGATTCTGAGCTAGGCCTTCTTAAAGGCTTTAACAGAATGCACCTCATCTGAATTGATTATTTGCCTGTAGTACTCCAGAGCAAATAACTTCATTGGGAGGTATCTAGCTAGTTTATATGGGGCCAGATCACAACCATAAATCCTAATTTCAGTGTGATTTTGGTACAAGTACCAATTTCCCACTTTATGTTGTTTTGAAAGCTGTAGGACTCTCCTTATATCTGCACTGATTCTTGGAGGAGGGTTTCTTATCAGTATTGTTACTATAGGATGTACAAAAGATCTATGAAGTCTATATATGGATATGGGGAGTCATGCTTATGGATCAAAGGAGTCCAGAAAATCACTGACCTAGGATAACCTTTAGTATCAAGCTTTTGGGGAGTAAAGGGGAACTTGTCAACTTGGTAATATAGAAAAAGGTGGTACAAAATTGAGGAATAATTGAATACTCTCTCATTACTCATTCTAAGAAATTGGTCATGCATCCTATCAGCTATGAACTTGGAATAATCATACATGACAACAGGAGGTTGTCCTAGAGTGAAGATGGACATGAAGGCTAAGATGATTTCATCTATATACTCACTGGTGGTGTATCCTAAGACACTAGAAATCATTGCTACAATGCCCTGACCAAATGGGGAAAATATGGTAGCCACATATGGAGGAGGATCTTTTGGGATATGCTTTTCCTCCCTGATGAAGGTTTGGAACATCTTAGCAAGTTTTGCAGTGGTAAGCTTGGGGAAATAGTCTAATAGGTCTCCAATTGAAATAGGGATTATATTTTTCCCTAGTTGAAGTCGCAGCATTTCATTAATTGATTCAGCAGTGATGGTGAAAAGTACAGTCTAGTTTGGGGACATCACTGCTCTTTGGTTGGGGATGTAGTTTGCATGGCAATAATGGACAATTTCTGGAATGATTTTCACCTCAGGGAATTGATACTTGGGTAAATTAGATTCCCAAAGACCTATTTTATCAGCATGGTTTAGGTATTGGTCTCTATATCGGCAATATAGTTTGAGAGGGGATTCAAGGACAGAGGTGTCTTTGATTTGGAAATATTTATCAGCAAGGGGAAGGTGGTCCAAGTCCAAGTGAGGAGTGGAAATTGGTCTGACATCCATAGCAGTTGGAGTAGCCATTCTCAGTTCTTGTGGATTTGAGAATGGGGGAGGTAAATTTTTAGTTTTTAAGGGCAAAGGTGGTTCAATTCCAGGTGGGTTTCAGTTACTAGAGTTTCCCTTTAATTCCAATTAAGAACACTCAACAATTGGCTTTAAAATTGATAGGGTTTTCAGTGAATTATGGTTTAAATACTTGGATTTTGACGAAAATTGGGTGTGAACCAGCTGAATGGCAACTATGAACGGTCAAAAAAGCTTCAAGAAGGCCAGAAGGCAATCTGGATGCTTTATGGAATCTTTAGGGTGTAATTATACGTGGGTTGATAGCTTTTGACCTTCACAGGTGTGTGCATGGTAGTTTTCAGTTAAAAAAAATGATAAAAACAATAATTTGGGGCTTTTTTGGATTTATGCGCGAAAGTCAATTTAGCGGGTACAGGTGAAAAGTGGTCATTTGTCGTGTAGCAAGGTGAATAGTGGTTGTTTTGGTGTGTAGTGGGTTGGTGGTAAGTGGTTTTCTTCGCACAGCTTTTGGGCGTTTGGCGGTATTGGGGGAATGTCGCCCTACTCCATTCATTGAGCGCCACATCCCCTCGGGGGGCCAGCGGAAAACAGCCCATTTCGGGTAGGTAACGTTTGGACTTCGGGCCCTTTCGAAATCAACACAAGCCTTCAGATGGGGAGGGGAGAGATCGTGTGGTAGTCGAGTGATGGAGTTGCACAGAAGGTAATGGGAGGGTCCGGCGGGCGTTTAAGCATAACGGTTTTGGTTTAATGTGAGGTTAAGGCGCGGGTTAAGGTATCAAGCGAGATTTAATTGGGTTTTTTAACTAACTTAATCGAGGATTGATTATTTAGTGGGTGTGGGGTAGAAAACCTTAGTTTATATAATTAAACCGGGGTGGGATTAATTAATATTGTGGGATTTAATACATATATGGGAAATGGGTTTTTATTAGGGATTTAATAAATAAGTTAATAATTTAGTCAAATGAGTGGAAGGGGCACCATACCCTAAGCATATGATTTTCATGTCCTTAATGCTTTCCGATAAAACTTAGGATATAGTGTTTTTTGTGGGTTTTTGATGTGAAAATGAGTTATGTGGGGGAACAAATACTTTTCCTAGGTAAAAGTGATTTAACCTTAGGAAAGAATATTATTTAGGGAAAATGAATGGTCCGAAGGGGGGGAACGAATGTTTATGAGAGGGTTTTAGTACTTATTGCCTATAAGTCATTGAGCCGAGGGTCCGGTCCCTCCAAAAGTCAGAGAAATGCTCTGAACCTCTTTGACTTAGGGTTTTTAAGTACTTTGATCTTTATTTTTGGAAATTAGTTAAGTAAAAGGTGAAATGAATGAGGGAAATTAATTAATTGAATTTGATATCAATCTGCATGCTTGAGTTCCCATTAACATTTGGAAATTTTATGATGAAAAAGATGATACACATGCTTTTGTCTAATCAATCATCAAAATTCTGCAACCTTTCTTCTACTTACTCACCTACTCATCCTACCATTTTTACTTCTCTTTATTAGGGTGCATTTGAGCTAGCAAACCCTTATCACACATTTTTCTTTTCTTTACAATAGTAAACTAACTATCTAACCTTATTACATCCAAGGTCTTAGTTTAAACAATTGAGCTCCTTTTATTTACTCTACCTATCTACTTATCTCCAAGATTAAACAGTCTAGTCAGATCTTATTCTCTATCTATAGACATGAAATTTAAAACATGAAATAGCCAAGTTTAAACAATTTGACTATCATGGATTATGGCAAAGATTAGAAACTGCACACAATCATTTATTATGGACAAAAAGTAAATAGTAGTGGCATTTTGGCTTGCTCACTTTCATGGTCTTTTTATTTTCTTGGGGTTCATGTTCTTCATCTTTTTTTACCTTTTTATTCTTTTTGTCCTTTGATTATTCTTTTAGGACATACCCTCTTTACATTTTTTAATTTTTTTGAATATGGAAAACATTTACAGAAAGCAAAGGTATGTACATATTACAGGTTTAATCTTAGCCATTCAAAAATTATGACTCCTATTGGTATAGGAACCTAACAGGGTATTGACTAACCCACGTGTACATGCTTTTATCTCAAGGAAAAGTAGTGTACAAGGAATAAAACAATATTTTTAAAATATTTGGACCAAGTCTGGAAGGAGGGATTGCCCTAGGCCATAAACCAAGCATCACAAATACCAAGGGTGGTAGATGGTGCTATAACATCAGCCCCCATTATTTATGGAAAAGGGGCTAGCCACTTGTTTTTGATGTAAAATAATCTAGAAGAGTCTATATTGTAACTCTAGTTAAGAGTTGATGTAGTCAAACCTCCACTAGTAGGTTGTCAGGCTATGTTATAACCAAGCCACTAGGAGGAAGAGACATTCCATTCTTTCAAAAGCATGTTATTCCTTAGTTGAACAAAGATAGCAACGAGAGATTGGAGGTAGAGAACATAGAGAGGATTTGTGCACTGTAGCATCCCACAGGCATTACTTCTTTGTACCTGCATCCATATTTCCAAACAAAGAAAGAGAGCGAAGCGACATCACCTTCTAGCTGGATTTTTCCTGAAAGGGTTTCCCAGAGCATATCTTTTGTCTTATGTGTGTGAGCTTATTATATTATTCTCTACTTTTCTGCATAATTTCCATTCGCATGCATGAACTAATTATGGTTAAATTTACAGATCTTAAAGTTTAATAAAGATGTAATAGTGTAGAAATTCAAAATTTTTAATATATTATTATTAGGTTTGTTGTGGCAAACTGTCTAGTGGAATATCCACGATAGTTAACGGATATCCAAGAGAATGTGCTATCAATGTTGTTATTGCAATTTTTACACTTCAAGGGAATCTTAATTTTCTTCAAGCTCAATTTCAGCAATAAAATTCACAAGGAAATACAAACAAAATTTGAGGTCTGCCAAAGAAGAGTAAGTCACATAATTTATATTGGGGAGCTCATGGAAATGGAGGTTATGTAAAGGCTATTAAATAGAGACTAAAGGTCATGTTTCCAAGAGTAACAGTAACAAAAGATCCATGAAAACTAGAGAAACATGCAAGAGATCTACATTTTAAACATTCAAAAGTTCACATTTCAGTGGTTTGAAGGTCTGGTCATTGATATATCTTTGTTGTTTGGATTATTTACATTCTAAGGAGTTCATATATTTCTTGATCTACATAGAAGAGACTATGTGTTGCAAGGAAATTTAAGGCATTAAATTGATTTACAATGTTTCTCAAGGTAGAGATTATTTATATCAACATCTTCCCCAAAGGATAGTATGATGCTACCAAGTAAGGAAGATAGGTGGTAAACATGATTGTTTTCCACTATTGTTCCGTCAAAATATTTTTAATCGGTCTATCATAAGAAATACACTATTTGAAGTTTTCCATATTAGTCTTATTCTAGTTGTAATGAATACAATCCTAGGTATTTTTCATATACATTTGCAACAGTTGTAAACTCGTCAATGGTTAGTTAGACATCAGGCCAGGAAAGCATGTTCATCATTAAATTATAGGTGGAGAATTATTCTACATCATTTATTAGCAAAACTTGTTTTGAATAGCTTGCCAATAAGGGTATTAATCACACGAGTTATTGGGTATTGTTTGATTACGCCTTTTGAACAAAGGTCGTGGAAAGATATATATGTGGAGTGCTAAGTATTTTTTGTGGTATAGTATCTAAATGAATATTTAGTTCCTCAAATAAATTCAGTTCAGATTCTAGTTTGATGATTTTCTAGTAAGGATATATTCTTCACAAAATTTTATGAAAAAGGTGTTAAGCTCTAGATATTCTTGTGGAGAACACTATTCCTTGGGAGGATTCTAATGTTATTTTGGAAACCTTAAACTAGATGACTTAGTAAGGTCCATGAAAGGGAAAAATAAATCTCTTATTAAGAGGGATTGCTCTTTTAGGAATCCTAACCAACAAAATCTACCTATAAGCCTATGAATGCTCAACCCTTTTCAAGGTTCCAAATGCTTGAAGATTCAGTGGAATGGATGAAAATTATGTTAGGAATCAACTTTGGTGATTTTCCATGCCTTAAAATGGGTATACCTATAGCACAATAGGAATTGATCTAAATTATGGTACACTCTTTATTTCCCTCAGTCTCCCCCCCCCCCCCCCCCCCCCCCCCCCAAAAAAAAAGAAAGTAGTTGGTAATCAATAGTGTGAAGGTGTTGCAACTGCCAAGTCTCCCTGGAATGCACATGAATCTTTTGAAATGTATGTACTTCACATGAAATTCCAACTGATAAAATATGGGCTACAAAAGTACTTCTTTCAATGGTCTAAAGAAATGCATTGCCCAAAAATTTCCTTCATGGTAGGTCTCAAGTTTGGATTCTTAATCTTCAAAAGTTACTAGTTGTAGCAATTGTTTCCACATCTTGATCAATGAAAGCTCATTTATGATGACTTGGATGAAAAATGATGTAGATGAAAAACAATGCATTTGATGCAATGATGCATTTTGCTTCTATTTCTTATGTTGCAAATAATATTGCTAATCCACTAAGGTACTATCACAATATAATGTCAAGCACCTTGACTATTTTGGAAGTTGCATTATTGTTGTGTCAAAGATGAACATTATTTCTGGATGGATATAAATGATCAAAATAAAATCAAGTAAAAATAGTATTTTTGTGGTGGAGCATCTCTCCAAAAATATTCCCTCAATAATTACACTCACATTTGGTCACACATTTAAGTTGCAGCTTAGAAAGCACTAAGAAATGGGTCAACAAATATGGATGTACTAGATGAAAATATAGATGTTCATCCACTTCTTACTTTTATTCTATTTGTGACCTCATTTACAATGTCTGTTTTTTCTACCAATGGGAAACCTACCTTGAAACAAGTGTTACGTTGATCACTTTTGTTTGTTGGACAAATTTTTGGAGGTTGTGGCAAAAGGAAAAACAACTAATGCCATTAAGAAGCTTTTAGAACTTGCACCAACAACCACTTCATTGTTAATCAGAGATTTAAGTGGGAGAAAAAGTAATTGATGCACAATCGCTTCAAC
Organism: Pinus taeda; assembly: GCA_000404065.3. Lineage (NCBI taxonomy): Eukaryota > Viridiplantae > Streptophyta > Pinopsida > Pinales > Pinaceae > Pinus > Pinus taeda. Next base: position 18,524 of record APFE030218136.1, on the reverse strand, counting down.
AAAGTGATATTCTCAAAGATACCAAGGCTAAAATATCCCAACTGATGGAATAGTAGTGTGGGGTTCTAGCCATGTCAATGAGAGTGATTGCTGGTGAGTCAACTCCAATGTCAAAGGAGAATCTTTATTATGAGATGGCTTCATAGGTAGGTAGAAGTGTCTATGGCATTATAAAACAACAGAAAGGGCATGCCAATATGCATGGAAAGAAACATTAATTTTAAATCACCTTTTACCTAGTGCACACCTTGTTGTGCACGAATCAAGAATAATACATGCATATAGAGTATTTATTTTTAATGTAAAATTTATTTCCGTGTATTTATTACATTTTGAAGTTGAACACTTTTGAAGATAATGTGAATATTTCTTGATGAAGATTACAACATATTTTTTTCTTGATAGTTATTTTAGAAACAATTAAAGAACAAATGCATTAAATTAGTCCTTGGAAGAAAACAGAGCTTCAAGCTAAAGGATTTGTATGTTACATGGAATATAGTGCATTCAGGACAATACTAAAATAAGGGGGAGGGTAATGTAATATCTTTGACTCAGACCTAGAATGGTATTGTAAATGTACATGTAATACTTAGGTTGATGAGTTGGTGCATTTGAAATAGGCTAGTGAGCCAGGTTTGATTGAGGCTTACGCGCCTATATGTGTAAAATGTATTAGGTTGATGTGCCAAAGTAATTATGAGTTTTTGAGGCCAGAGAGTCTATTTTATCATGTCAGTGAACCTATGTGGTAAAAGGATGGTGAACGCAACAGACACATTATGTAGATGTATAAGGATTAAAACAATAACACCATGGTTGTGGACCAAGCGATGAAAATAGTACGGGGAGCTAGGAATCAACAAAAATGTAAAAGTACTATAAACAAGTCGTTTCCCTATTCAATTGGACATGGATCAATAGGGGAAAGTGTCCTTATGTGCAGGACTGGAGGGTACTTGGAGACCCTTGAGGGTAGCAAGAAATCCTGGATCCATAGTGCTATGAACATCCTTTGCTGGCCAATTTGGTCACCCTATAGGTAGTGGCACAACTCAAGGGACTACAATTACAGAGAAGGGGGTGCACTACTTGGGTGTGGGGTTGATGGGGGATGTGAGCTTATTAGTTGGAGGTTGTCAGGGTTTGGTACCTTGTCCTTAGGTATTTGATATGTACCTAATTTGAGAAGTCATTTCGAAGTGGAGTCATGACCCAAACTTGGGGGTAATCAGCTGTTGAGAGATAAAGTAGTGTGATTTATGGTTGGTTGGTATGTCCAAGTCCTATAACTAATCAACCAATTTTCATAGATAAGCTCTTGAAACTTGTTTTATGCATGTTTTACTTATTTTCTGACATAATATTGTACTCAGTTTGTCATGTTATGTTTGTGTATTATGTTCAGGTATAAATTCCCAAAGGTGATGGCATCACCCAAGTTGTGTCACTATGGGATGTTACAAACGTTTCCACGGATTGATGTGAAATTCAAAGTATCATCAGGTTACAATGCATCAACATTATACTCCCTAGAATGGATTAGTAGATTAACCTTAATCTTTCTTTATAACTTGTTGAGTATTATCTACTATAACTTCTAATTAAAATAAAACTACAATGTACATATATAGAGAAAAATGATAACTTAAAATTCTCAAGGGTGGATTATTCCTTGAGATTTTCAACTTTGATATACAAGTAGAACATGCACATTTCATTATCTTCGTAGTTTATATATATATCTATATATTTATATTATATATATATAATATACTATATATATAATATATATATATATATATATAACACCAGTCCGAAATCACACCAACTTAATATAATATATATATATATATATATATAATTTAGAAATTCATAACAAAAATAAAATATGAGTTTGCACCATTAACTCATAAAGAACCCACAACAAACTTTTGCTTCATCATTTATAAAGAAGATTCAATAATTCAATCTTTGAGCAAATGAAGAAACTTTAAATAAGAATAACATGGATACATATGTACATTTATTAATAAGAATTCTTATTGTCATTATATTCAACTAGCTAAGACGAGTAATAAACACCAATTTATATTTAACATTTAAACTTCAATATTTCAAGTACTAAACACCTGAACTGAAAATGAAACTTCAATCATCCTCTGGCACTTTGCAAGTCTTATAAACTTGGGTCTTTTAAAGGTTAAATTAGTTTTGCAACCTCTTCAAATATGAGTGGTTAAAGTTTTCACATGAGATTAAAAGTTAAAAAAATTCATATGCAACTTAATATGATAAACATGTAGAGAAAAAAAAAAGCAAGTGATAATGGAGTTCACCCTCTTGGGCTATGTCTCTCGGCATTGCTCCAATGCTAGGTCGTTTTATTGATCTCAATAGAAAAATAATACAATGCACATCTTTGACTCTAGAGTGGCACTATTTCTCCTACAAATAAATGTTCTCCTACAAATAACTCTCACTCAAAAAGATGACTCCCTACAACAAGTCATGATGATGTGAAATAAAAAGGCTCACTTACAAGAGGTCCTTGTACTCAAGCTGAGATAAAAAAGAATAAAATGCAACTGCTTCACAATGAACTGTTGAAAAGATCATTTCCCATAAGAAACTGAGAAAATTCTAAAAATAAATGCTCTATTGAAGTAACAGTTGTTGTAGATGCGTTCAGATGGTTGGATAACCCTTATCTAGGCTCTCTCCATGCTCAACAAGGTCTCTATATGGACTCAAAACAATCTCTGTCTACAACATAAAAGAACTTGGCTCTAAAAAAATTCCAACATACAGTGCTCAAATCAAAAATTTGATGCTTCCATTGAATTTAGAACACTCAAAAAACCTTGTCTAGGATCTTCTTAAGCTAAAAAAGGTTAAAATTGAGAAAAATGTGCCTCTAGGGACCAAGTTCTGTTATATGTCCTGCAAATATGCAATTATGGCTATCCATTCTACAAACTCAACATTTCCGCCAACCGTTGAGTGACAATTTTGCTTAGCACCGGCGGGATTCCTGCTAGAAATGGTGCAAATTTTCGCCTAGTTAAAAGTGCCAATAACCCCCCCTTAAGTGCCAAAATAAGGTCATGTGGAGCACCATGTGGCCAGGGGCCAAGGCTAACCACCTTCTCCTGCCGCTTTTCTCCCTATGTCTTGGTTGTTAGTTCCATAGTGGTTATGGGACCAGGGGTTGGTTTGGGCCAGGTGCCAACTGGTCCGCCCCATCCGCCACATTGTTTGGTCATATGCTAATGACAAAACCAGGTGCTAGGGCCAAGTGCCTCACCCTTCCCGCCATCATTCAACTAGATACACTTCAAATAAATGAAACCCACCATATATATTAAGAACACATGCATGATCTATTACTTATATGGTTGGTTGTTGTTTAGCACGTCACGGGTTTGACTCCGGCGGGGTTGGATGGTCTCCATAACAAAATTTTGGCCTCTCCTAGAGTGCCATGTGTTGCCCTGGGATTGGGCCACATGTCACTATGTAATTGGCCCCTACCAAAACCTTTAGCCAATAACAATGTGCCACCTAGTCTTGTACGGTACTGCCACATAGTGACATAGGATTGGCCCATACCACCCATTTTGCTTTCCCAGTCAACTGTTGGCATCAGCATACAACCTGCCGAGTCAACAATCTAGTCAACCTTGTTGTTTAACTTTTAGTTGTTTGGCCAAAACTTCAAAACATGATAACTTGAGCATACGATGTTGGTTTGAGGCAATTCAAGTGGCATTGGATTCAATATGACAAGCACTACAATATGGAAGGATTTTTGGGAGATTCCAAGAACTTTCATTTTTTAGCCTCTTTTTGATCTATGGATCATAGCTCCCCACTAGGAACTTTTGGACCTCCAAAAGTTTGTCTTCACTCAACAAATAAGTGAGGATACAACTCCTTCATTTTCCTGATCTTAATACTTCTTGCTCTTCTTGGCTTGGTGTTTTTGAGCCCCATTCGAAGGTACTCCACATTGCCTTTGTGTGAAGTCCTTATCCTCCTATCAAGAATCGTGGCATGCTGCAATTCTCTTAGTATTCAGGAGAAAAATCTGCAATGGATGGAATCTAAACATTCTCTTCATGACCATCTTTCCTTGGTGGCACATATGATATTCATCTTGAAGTTTCTCCTTGCTGATATACAAGAAAACTTTATCTTCCACTTAGAAATCATGATCAAACTAGTGCTTAACATGCCATGCTTTCTACTTTGCTTTTTTGTCCTCAAGCTACACTTGTACTCTTTGATACAATGACTACATTTTTCAATAAAATGCTTGGATTTGACCAAATATATATGGCCATCTTCTGCACAATCTTTACCAAAGATCAAACCCAAAAAAACTTTGGCAAATAATTCAAGCAAGCTTCACGTGGAAATAATTGCATAAATGGGTGCTTGAAACAATTTTAGCATACTAAATGTGATGCATCTTCTCATCCCAAAGTTTAGGATGCTGACAACAATATTGATTAAGGAAAAACATTTTACAATATGGAATAAATTTGACTCCCAAATTCCCATACAAATTGAATCATCATCAAGCCAAAATAACATAACATGCCAAATGCATTGTTGAACATAAGTTATTTATACATAACATCACTTTACAAATTACCTATATGGGAATACACAACAAGTAATTACAATTTTACAAAGTAAGCTAACTGTACAAAATATTCTACCCATTTCTTACCCAACCATGCTAGGAAATTTTCTTTCTACACTTCACTTCCTTCTGGAATGGTTATGTTGTGCCTTGCACATTCCTCTACCTTCTCCTTCTCAAGTGATTCCATTAGCTGGTTTTCCTTCTTTGGATGAAGATGTCTTGGTTGTTGGTTCCATAAATGTCATGGGACTGGGGGCCGACATGGGCCAAGTGCCACCTAGTCCACCCTCTCAATCACACCATTTGGTCAAAATGCCGATGACAAAACTAGGGGTTGGGGCCAAGTGCCCTGCCCCTCCCGCCACTGTTCAACTGGATACACTTCACATAAATATGGCCCACCATATATATTAACAACGTATGTGTTGTATGTTCGTTATATGATTGGTTTTTGTTCAATAGGTCATGTGTTCGACTTCAGCGAGGTCGATCAATCTCCATAACAAAATTTTGGCCTCTCTCGGAGTGCCATGTGGTGCCCTGGGATTAGGTCATGTGTCACTCCGAAATTGGCCTATAATTATCCTATATCAAAACCTTCAACCAATAATAATGTGCCACCTAGTCATGTATGGTAATACCATGTGGTGGCATGGGATTGGCCCCTACTTCCCATTTTGATTGCTTAGTCAGTTATTGATGTTAGCGTACGTCCTGCCATGTCAGCAGCCCAATAAACCTTGTTGTTTGACTTTTTATTTGTTTGGCAAAAACTTTAGAATAGATAAATTGAGCATATGATGTCAGTTTGAGGCTATTCAAGTGGCGTTGGATTTAGGACGACGAGCACTACGATCTAGCACTAGTTTCGAAAGATTCTGAGCACTTTCATTTTTTGATCTTTGGATTAGCACCAGACAATAGGAACTTCAAAAGTTGGTTGACGTAGTCCCAAAATTTCCTTACTTCTCATAAGTCATGTAATTCTCTTGTTGGTAAAAAAGTTTCCAACTCACTATTAAACCTCCCTACCTACTTCTTGGGTATTCTTGGGTTGTATGGGAGAGATACATTAGTAAACTGAAAGTGGGCTCTCAAATCAGGAGGTTCCCACTCAGTGAAATTTCACTCACACCAAACTCACAACATACCTCCTAGTAGTCACTCAAACAAAATGTCAATGGGAATCCATCTAGCGATATGGTGTAAATAGTGAGCTTCTCATAACATGAAATTCCTTTTATAAAAGGTTTTAGTAGTGCCACTTGGATATTCATGCAAAATTAAGCATATCACTTTATTCAAGATTTTTATTATTCACCCATTCAAGTGTCAGAATTTCATCAAAACTCTTAATAAATTTTCTTATTTTCTTTTAAAAGGGTTAATTTCTCTCACAAACATATGTTTTCCTATTTCTTCTCTTAGTTCTCTCATTATCCTAATTTAGATTCCCTATTTTTCTGGTTTTCATCAACTATTGTCATTAGTTAGGTATCAGATTCTTGTCCCCAACTACCCCATACCTTTTCTCAAGTTAAGCCTTAGTTAAATATTTTTAATTTACGTTTTAGCCACATGGAGGTTCTATTTTGAAATTTATTTTCTGCCATTTTAAAATTAATTATTTCTAATTTCATGCACACCTTCCCTTCTTTTTGTGAGTATTTATCAACCATTTATTGTCCCTATTTTCTAATTAGGCCCCATTTCTCACCATGCTTTAGGGTATTTAGGATGTTACAATGGGTTATTTTACTCTCCCATTCTCCTAAGTGTGAGGGTGATTAGAAGGAATAGGTCATTTATTTATTTAATTTTATCTTTAGATCCACACCTTTGTTTCCCCACCCTCAAACTTTAACTTCTCAATTAAGATTCAACTTAACTACCCATTTTATTGATTTTATTTACTTTATTGTTTTAATTTGTGAATGTGGACTATCCATTACCTTCTCTCATCATGATGCCAAGTTAGTTGTGCCCTTCAGAAACTCCCTAACGAACAAGGGTATCACACCGCTTAATCTTTAGACATCTTGTAACTAAATAAGGGAACATGGGCACAACGATGGAAGCCACTATTAACTCTAAGGTCATCCTCTATTTTCAGAATAATTGTGCTAAGGATTAAGGGTTCTTCCTTTATGCATGGCCCTTAGAAAAGCCTCATGAGTGATCGAGTCTGTGCCATCCCTTATGGCATTGTGAACTTCAAGGCACAGGTGTCTTGACACCTCTAGCCTGTTAGGATATTCCGACACATAGGAAATAGTTAAGTTCAACTTGGTCTAGTATAGAGTTAGGTATAGAGTTAGGTAAAGTGTGTTTCTTTACCGTTGTAAATTTTGTAACTTACAATCCGACGGTCACGATATGTAGTGATCCGACGGTTCATTCTCTCCTCGGTATTACCGACACTTGATCCGTGGCTTGACACCCGATTGGTCCATGAATCCTATTTAAAGCGCATGGAGGGTCATTTGTAGGTTAACCGTGCATGAGAGAAGCTTATGTAAATTTTCATTCTTTTATTAATAAATTGCCTGTAGTAACCACGTTGGCGCAGGCCGTGGACTGTTTCCCTCTCTGAGGGTTTTAACCACGTCAAAATACTGGTGTATTGATCTGTGATCTGTTTGTGAGCGATGTCCTTCTGGTGTTCTGTCTGAGGAACTTACCCTGTATATTCCTACATGAATGGCATAAATTTGTTCAAACTTAGAACCACTCCTACAACTGTGACTCTTCTACCATATCCACACTTTAACACAACCAACCCGTATAACTTAATATCCACTTAAAAGCTCTTCACACTGATTTAATATCCACTTAACATCTGTGAGAACCTCAATGCACTAATCAAAATATATATCGGCCCTTTTATAATTCATTGACCATTCGAAAGAAAATTCAATGCAGCAATCAACACACACCTGGAACGCATGGTATTCAGAAAAACAAATGGTAATGCACCATATATCACTTATGTCCTTTCACATTTAAACATTTGTGGCTTGCAATAGAGTTGTTTGGTCTTCAATACAACATGCACGATCTACATCCCAACATTCACACCACACAGAGTCTCAATCCACGCTCACTGCACCATGGTTATGCAACATTCATGCTCTTCCACAAAACAACGTTCAACATTTAACGCAGTATTCAATGAGTTCAATTGGCCATAATAAAGTTTAATCAAATACAGAAGGTTCGACGCTTATCTCACGGTCTCAACGTTTAACAAATTCTTAGATTTCACGGTCCCAACATTCAATAAATGCAGAGCTAGTTTAAAAATTTGATTTCCTTTTGTTGTGGAGCTCATGAAAATTAATCATGGCCATTTTGATCTTTTCCTTAGGAGGGCGTGGGAGAAAGTGGCGAGAAGATGCAGGATGCCCTTCGCCTTGTTCTCTGCTAATTTTACAACTTTGTTGAAAATCTTTTCAGATTGTGTCAGATCTGATTTCCATGCATAGAATTGCGAGTTGTGCTATCCTTCAACCCACACAACGTTGGCCCTAGGAAGCCGCGGGATTAGAACAAAAAATAAGATGCAGGGTTTTATGAAACTTTCGCACCAATTTAGCCTTTCTTGTCATTTTATTCCTCTGATTATTTTGGTGATTTTTATCAGTGGTTTGTCTAATGCCAAGCATCTACAACTAAAGAACATGCAGGTTTCTCTGCGGGCTAAATGGTTAGGCACTTTCCTGCTACTAGAGGCCGGTGAGTTGTTGGCAAAGGAGCACAAAAACAAATTTTGGGAACTTGTTAAACAATGGCTTAAATCTGATCATCATCTGGCTTCCACATCTCCAAAATATTGCTTTCAAGAGATTATTTTCTTCCTCATTCCTTCTCTCCGGAAGGAGTTTACTGCACCATCAGTGTAGCTAGAATTTGCTGATACAAACGCCCAGAAAATAATGGAGAATGGGAAAGGCACAACCTCTTCCCCTTTGAATTCCCATCTTCTCTAATTCTCTCTGGCTAGGCCAGTGGATGACATTCCATCCCACCTCTACTCTTGTGACTCTTCAAACCGCTCTACCTTGCTTTCGCTCCATCATTCCCAATACATTGAGATTTTCTTCCGCCGCGGCAACTACAAACTCTGTGAGGAGATGGTTAGTGGAGGCTTGGACGGTTTTCTCTATTGCCGATAATCACTTCAATAAAGCCAAAGAGAGCCCTCGGGCGAAGGATGCTTGGACAATTCACTCTGGTAATACGAAGTCCGTGGTGAAAAAGTATCAGTGAACATAGTCATGATGAAGGGTCAGGGGTTAATGCCAATTTGTTTTCACGGAGAAGTAGCCGCAGACATTAGGTAAGACAAAGAATTTCGTAATGGAAAAGCTTCCTGAGGATAGTCCAACATTCAATCGAATGCACACTATTTTTAATTATCGCAACATGGAATAATATTTAATTAACAGAAAACTAGATTCAACGGCAGGATGCAAAGCGAAGGGGCGCTTAAACACAAGCGTAAGAGCAGCCTTCACAAGCATTTAGATAGCAGATAGTGGTATATAACCAAACATTCAGGGAGCCATTCATTCATGAGCAAAGAATCACCATTGTTCAAAGTCAGGAATTTGTGCTGGCAAAAGGCTGATGTGTGAGGCTGCAGGAATGCAAAACATGGGAAAAATAGGTAGAAGAGGAGTTACAAATTGAAGAGGGAGGACAAAAATGGTGCTTGATAAATGACAGAGGTTGCATCGAGAATTTAGCTAAGAAAATATTCATGAATTGCAGAAGTGATGGCAGAAATGACCTGCACGGAAAGGCCATAAAACAAATGGCTCAAAGTAATTATGCAGCGCAGGAATACGCCTACTCTGATAACATGTCAAACACACACATAGTAGAAAGAGTATGAAAGATAAAACATGAGAGTACATTTTTTATTAACAAGTGATATGCATTTATAGTACATTATGTGACCGTTGGGTTCTACATCCTAAGGTCTCTTGGACTTCCTTAGTATATTCCACTTCCACACTAACCCATAGAGGATTAGGTGTCCAACAGATTCCAATGTATGAGTTGGAGTCATTATCTAGAGATGTGGAAGTCAATGTATTATGTATTATATATATATGTAATTGTTGTGATTAATAAGATCACAATGTGTGATTTGTTTTGTGCAATTTCTCTTTGTGCTTATCTCTCAATTTATAACAAGGTTCTTCAGCTTTAAAATAGGTCTTTCTTTCAATCAACCTTGATATCCACTCATACAAGTCAACAGGAAATTATACGAAGAAAATATATTATTGATCTATAAACATATACTTTTGTAACCAAGCTTCAGATGTTAGACGAGGGTTTCTTTTCTCTTGATTTGCAAATCCGTGCTTTTTCGATTCTGGCCAATCTTGAATTTCCTTCTTCGACGAGTGGCACATCCACATACCACTCAAATGGATCCCAGTCCCGGCAACGAAATCATATTTTGGTTATGATTTGGGCTAACCCAAGTTTGATCTATACTACACACCAACAAAACCCTCAATCATTGGCCCTTTTGGCAACAACCTGCAAGCAGATCACAATCTCACCCGAAGTGACTATGGGAGGATGCAGAACTAGTTTTTTGCAACCTTGAAGGATGATGCGATGTGGTGTTTTATATTATATTTTATTCTTAACATTCATAAATCACTTCATCGCATTCATTTAATCATTTACACATATCATATAAATCCATAAATCATAATTATACTGAAATAAAGTGTAATTGTAATATATTGCTACACTACAATAGATAATAAGCAAATATACACATGAAGACACCAAATTATCGTGGTTCACCCCAATGTGGGGCTACATACATAAGAGCTATCGCTAATATAATGATTCTTTGTAAAAAAAATAGTTCTGGATCTGTGCACTAAGCTGCAGGTCGTTTTTGCACTCAACTGCAGACTTAGGCCTCTTCGCACTCAACTACAGAGCCTCGCCTTCTTTTCCCAAACAGATAAAAAAAATTCGAACATAACAAAAATATAAATCAATTCGATGATTCTTTTCTTATTATTTGACCCTATATATACTATTACATCAAGGATACATCATTACAATCCCATACCATGGATTCCCTGTAGAGTCCGAAGAATGTCCTACCATGACATCCTTTTTGCCTAATGACCCTCTCTTTTTCCTATATATTTACCACCTAAATAAAGCAATATCTAATGGGTATTGATGAAGGCATGCAATAATATGTCTTCTTGTTCATATTTAACTTTATACCATATTGTTTTGTTAAAGTTGCAATTGGCTATCGAATCAGCCTGTTTCTGCAGCTAATCCAGGTTTCTGTAGTTGTCTCCATTATTCGCAAGGTTCTAGAATTCTAGGTCAGCAGCGAAGGGTGCGGATGGATAGCGGAAGGCTACCTTATGGATACCTTCATATCCCCTTGAAACTATTTGCTAAGAGAAGCGCAGGAGATCACGGTCAAACTCCAAGTCAACCGTCGGATTAACAATGAACAGAACCCAAGATCAATTGAAACCTTATCATTTTTCTTTCAGAATAGAAAAACGACGGTTTAGCGATATAAGTTTAGATAGGATAGAGATATTAGGCTTGAATTATTCATACAGTTATTCCAAGAGGCCTGTTATGAAACTTATGGCCACGCTATGATTTGGGTGCACGCCGAATGATATAATTGTGAACAGTTTGTGAGTTTCGTGTGAATAGAATTGGTTTTTGTGTGCGAGCGTTGTGTTGATTGGAAGCTCTGAACTGCTTTGTGGAGGGCCCCTACAAAAAATGATAGGTTTTTAATCAATTACAATATGATTTCTTTTAATTCTTCAATTGCTCTGTTTTGTGTGACAATGCAGCGTAATTATCTCGCCAACGAATTGTTATTTGCATAAGAACTTTAATTTTCTTTATACCTAGTTTAGATTGTTATCTAATTTTCTTTATACCGGGTACAACATGGTCCTTTCATTTTCTTATTATCTTGCATAATAGAAGCATGTTCAATTCATAATATAGATGTTGCTTGGGTTATTTTTTTTGAGTGAAAATTAAATGAGTAAAAGAGAGAAGTTATCTCCTAAACAATTGAGTTCAAACAGTATTTATTCATAGATGATAGAATAATTTTCCATTTTCACTTAGAGAATTAGGAGTTGCAGCGTAGAGATTCAAGATTAAAAATCCCAAAACAATCTAATACAAGTAGAACCACTCTCATATCATCTACAAACTAATTGGATAGAAATTAATTCCTAAGAAACTTAACCAACATCCCTAAGAATTACCTCACTAATATAATTTATAAACACCACCTCCATCTTAAGTATATATCTTAGGAAGTACATAATGACCTAATGAATAACTTCTAAGCACATATTGTGCACCTGTACTTCATCAGTCTACGCACATTGGTTGACAATTTATAATTGAAAATTAAAGGACATTGAATTGACCAAACATTTTGATGTGTTTCCGGGGAAGTACAATTAGAAGTAAGAAAAAAACCATCATTAATTTAAAACATGACATGCGTATGAATAGAGAGTCCAGGGGTAGATTTGTAGGAAGAAATTTAATTCCCACAAATCCACTCACTTCACCACCATTTCCAGATTCCACACCACCTATTCAAACCCGAATTCCATTTAGAGTTCAACAAAGACTTCCTGAAGTCTCAAGATCAGAAATTCAATCCAGAATTTCACCTACTTCTTCTACTGAAGCTGTAATTGAAGAAAATCCTACATCCCCAACTACAAGAGTAATCTTTCTATCCCCCACTGGTGAAAAAAATTTGGGAGAAGAATTAGAAATTCCTAGTGAAGAAGAGGAATTGGAAACTTATTCTGAGCAACAATTGATAGAGGAACCAGAAAGATTAGAAGAACACTATATTAGCTTCCAAGGAATCTATCATGGCTCAAGAAGGGGAAGGAGAAGTACACAATTTCCATGGCGAAGAAGATAGGATTGGAGGAAGAGGAAGAGGAAGAGGTAGATGTAGAGGAGGGGGTAGAGGCAGAGGAAATCAAGATCCTTCAGGATTCCCTATCCTTGATGAAGATACAACCCTCATAATAAAAAATATATCACCCTCGATTCTTCCTAATTTCCATAGGAAAAGAAATGAATATCTAGAGACATTTCTCTTCGAATTTGAAGTATTATGAGGATCATATGACTATCTGCATGATGCTCGAAAGTTGAGATTGTTCCCTTCCACGTTAAAAGACTCAATAGTAAAATGGTTCATGAGTCTAGGAGTGCATTCTATAACAACCTGGGCACAAATGAAAGAGGCTTTCTTAGGAAAATATAGAGATTATTTTATGCCTAGTAACCTTAAAGATGAAGTATTCGAAATGACACAAAAAGAAGATGAAAATCTTGAAGACTTGGTAGAAAGGTTTGTTTGTAATGTTAAAAGAGAAAAAATGGAAATTTGGATGAAGAAATTGTTAGTGTCAGTCTTTCCAGCCTTCCTCCGGTGATCAAATATGCTCTTACAAAGTGATTTTGAAGTGTCAAGGTCAAATTTTGTCATTTCAGTGAGTCTTCAAGCAAAATTTGGTCATTAGGCATTAGTTCTAGGGTTCGCTTTAACTCCTTCTAAAGTTGTCCAAATGTCGGTCCATGTCATCATTCAACTGAGTGTATCATCATTCAGAGGGTTTTCATCATCATATTAGATTCCATTGGGTCATGTTACACCTTGTTCATGCTTCAGTTGTGCCTTGGCAAGTTCATTTCCCTCTCCTAGGGTTTTGAAGCCAATTTCTCTTGGACGGTCAAATCATCGGCAAAACTTGTTTCCTGATGTTCATACATCTTCCCCTATCCTTAAAGTACCTTTTCAAGTGCTTCCCATCACTGAGATTCCCCAAATTCCTCATTTTCGCACACACCCTAGTTTCTAGCTACAACCTGGCAATTTTCTAGGTTGGTCCTGTGTTTCGCCCTTTTAGACCCTTTCCCCTCACTCAATCTCTGAGATTCCACTTTCCCCTGCTTCCTAACATCCATCCCCACTCCCAAAAATTTCCCCAAGAATTTAGAAGCCTCCTGTCCCCTTCATTTCGCTTCATTTCGACAGAATTCCTTGTTTCACACATCGGGACAAGTTTCACTCAAATGATGTTTCAGAGCAGTCAAAGATGAATTTTTGAAAACTGAAAGAGGTTTTTGTCCACAACACGCCAAAGAAGAAAAAATTCTTTCACTTTTTTCACAAGTGTCATGGTTTGAGAGAAATGTCAAGAATACCATTGCCTTAGGAGAATCAAAGACACCTCTGAAGTGACCTTGGGAAAATCAAGTTTTTTCCTAGCTTGGTTGGCCAAATGATTTTCTTGATGGGTAAAACGATAACTAGACACAAAGACCTTTCCAACGAGTCCACTTTTGCTCAATTATGACACCGAGAAGGCCTTCAAACAGAGCTGCCAATGTGCGAGACCTTTTGAGAGGCCTGCGCGACCTTCTGGGCAGTGCGAGACCTTTTGAGCGCCCCTCCACAGTGCAAACATATAACTGGTGCGACCTTCTGGGCGGTGCGAGACCTCTTGAGTGGCCTGTGAGACCCTTTGAGCAGTCTTGGGGCAGACTTCAAAAAAATTGCCCAATCTTCCTCCAAGTCATCAAATTTGTTCAAGGTAGGCTCTTTACACATTGCTTTGGAGGTTGGTGATGGATGTAAGCCCTCATGCTATGATTTTAACCTCAAATCATGCAAGTGAAAGGACATTAGGTGGCTGCAATGTTGATGAGCAAACTGTGCTAGGCTTTGTGTTGTTTCAAGCTATTTTTCCCTTTGGTTTGTTTCCCTCCTTTCCCTTTCACTCACACTTATAGGTTCATCCCTTTTTCCCATATTATTTTATAAATAAAATGCAAATGCTAGAGGAAAAGGTGCTTGATGAGTTGTGGAGGATTCGTAGTGACCGAGTCCTAAACCGAAGGAGGCCCGGTGATCCATTGCCTATTGAGCGAGAATCCATGCTCATCCAGGTGAATGCACATTCGGAGAGGCTGTTGGCTAAGGCCAACCAAGAGAAGAAGCTGTTGAGAAACATGAAAAATCACTATTGGGCGAGGATGCATGTTTGCAAGGCCAAAACGAAGGTGCTCCAAGGACGATTGGCCAAAACACAAAAACGAAGGAAAACGCCCGATCCACTCCAAATTTTGGCTAAAGCCTCTTTGACTGAGCATGGTACTTGATTGGGGACTCCCAACCCAAATTTCAAGAAATTTGGAGAAAATTTTGTCATTTGTGAATTTTTTGTGCAATTTACAGGTTTTGGCTTCTCAAAGGGTCTCGCCCCCGGCGAGACCTTTTGTCATCGTAGCTCCGTTTGGCAAAACCTCAGCATTTTTGGATTTGGCATGAAAATTTACACTTGCTCATCCATTAGTAAGAAATTTCATCAAGTTTTGGGCCTCCAAAAGGTCCAAATGCATGCAACATTTGACTTTCTGCCCCTTTTTTGAGTTGCAGAAACCAGTTTTGGGAGAATTAAGTTTTGACAGGTAAAATGACCTCCAAATTCAAAAATTCCAGTTGGGTTGGAAATTAAACTCGTAGACCTTTCCAACGAGCTATCCTGCACCCAATTCTGATAACGGGAAGGCCTCCAAACAGAGCTGCAAAAGTGTGAGACCTTTTGAGAAAAGGTGTGCGACCTTTTGAGGAAATTTTGCCAAATTTGACCAGTTCAGCCCAGAAAACGCAGTTTGACTCCAGTTTGACTTTTTGGGGTGAAAAATGATTATCTTTGATGTAATTATGGCAACTCTAAGACACTTTTACTCTTGTTTAACACTTCTAGAAGATTCATTCATGTAAAGGGTAAAAATTGAATGTATGAACTTGTTTCCAAGTTTATAGAGGCAAGTTGTTTTGATTGCCTAGTTTGTAGTGCTAAGTTTAGAAGTGGTTGAAACAGCTCCTAGAAGGATGAGTTCGACCCCTAGAGGCAAGGAAAGAGGTTGGCTTGCCTATATTATGTATTTTCTTAGTCATTCTTAGGGGTTGGAAGGTTGGACTCTTGAGGGAGAAGCTATCATTGTATTACTTCACTATATCTCTGCAATTTTTGGCTAAGGAAGACCAGGGTTTTGCAGTCCTTTTTGGGATTCTTGTGATTACATGTATTGATGGTGTGTTTCTCTATGTACTTGTAAGTGTGTTATGTGAATCATTTTCTTTCTTTTCCTTCTGCATATTAAACAAACGAAGTGTTAAAGTAAGAATTCATGACTGTCATGCTCTGCTTTTAAGTTTGTTTAGTTTTAATGTTTTCTACT